>WNWK01031848.1:0-22385 GCA_009830355.1 Cherax destructor
GTTGGGACGTTGCATCCGGGGCTTGTTTTGATTCTCGACCTTTATTGCTAATACTTCAACTACATCATTTGAGGCATTTAGTAGTTCTGAACATATAAGTGACTCTGTGATATACAGGCCAACCCCCCCTTTTTGCCTATTCACTCTGTCACACCTGTATAGGTTGTAGCCCGGGATCCATATTTCATTGTCCAAGTGATCTCTTATGTGGGTCTCTGTGAAAGCCGCAAACATAGCATTTGACTCTGTAAGCAGTCCACTAATGTAAGGTACCTTGTTGTTTGTTGCTGGCTTTAGACCTTGTATATTAGCAAAGATGAATGTAGTTGGATTGGTGGTATTGGTGGTATGGGGGGGGTCTTTTTTTCCTGGCTCTAATATCTGTTGTAATGGAGTGGAGGCCACTGACTGTGATTCCACTCCAGAAATGATTGCAGTTGGTGTACAATTTCTGTCATTTCCTGCCAGCTTTTTTTCCTTCCTGGCACTAAAAAACCTCTCTCTCCGGAGTGGCTGTGGCTACCCTGATTTTGCCATGGTCTGGATGTTCTATGTCGCCTCGTACCCTTTAGGTGGTATGCCTGGCAATATAAGTTATAGCACTGTCTTTCCTGAATTGATGTTTGGCACATTTCAGGGTGGAAAAACTTACAGGACGGGAGGTTGCATTTGCCTGTTTTCAAATGGGAACGGCATTTTCTGGGGTGATCATAATTACATGTCCCATCTGATTTCCCAGATTTTCCATGCCTGCAGATACCAAGTGCATAATATTCACATAGGCCTGGTTTCCGTTTGCCCTGGTTTTTAGTGACTGTGTTCCCCATTGGTGGGTGTGTTCCTGTCTCATGTCTGTCTTCGTTACTATTGCTTACAATGGAGCCTTCAACTGTTTCTGGTAATTTATCTTCATTATTTCCCTGGGCATCCCCTTGTTTACTATCTACCGTGGTATTGCTAGTTTGTACCCCTGTTTTGTGTGTGTCCTTGTCTACACCTGTTTCCCCATCATTTATTTCACTAGAGCTACTGTCCCTCTTCAGGTCACCATCATTTATTTCCCCATTCTTAAATATATTGGGTATCATTTCAACATCTGTACCTGGGGCGGTAGCATCATCTGGCCCTGATTTTTTACTGACCCAACTGTTATAGAAAGCTGTCATGTTTTTTATGAAGTCCGATTTGGTGTTGTCATCTTTTAATATCGATGTGGTTTTATTCCACAGTTCGGTCTCATTTGGACATACCCAAAAACACTTCCCTTGTTTAATATCTCGGGTGGTAGAGTCTTGAATGTCTACACAAGGGGCGTGGCAGCATTTACCACAAAAGATGCATGTAATCCATGCAGAGGAACGTTTGCTTGTTTGGTTGCATATTACACAGGGTTTCATGATTGATTTTGTTGGTTGCTTTACTGTATATTCTACTAATAGGTTCCCTGAAGTGGTGATCCGTCTATTTGTATCGTATCTATTTTATTTGCTAATTACCAATTACCAATTACCACTCCACTTGCAGATTAAAGTTCTCCACTGCACATGGTGTTAGGAGGGGGTTATAGATAAGGATGTCCAGGAACCACAATTTCTACTCCAAGTAAGTTAAACCTTCTTATATTCATGCATGCAGTGGGGAATTCTTTCGGCTGCAGTTAGCTAGAAATTTGTCCCATAGCCACTTGTAAGTCTGAGAGAAGTGTCTCAGAGTGTCGGTGTCAACAGTGCTTGCTCTAAGTGCAGCTTACAAGGAGGCAGTCCCAAAACAAGTTTCTATATGGTCCTTCGATAACCGAGATGTGGAATTGCTAGGTTAAGCTAGGCCACAGTTAATGTACCAGTCATTTTCGAAGCTAAGTTAAGTTATCACACCTAGGCCCAAAGACTTACTCAGGCTAGGTTAAGCTAACTAATCAGAAGTTTATTATTTACAGTAATCTACAGGCAGGCCAAGTAGGCTAGTTAAGCTTGTGAGTTTATTAGTTACAGTGATTACAAGTAAGCCAGGTTAGGAAACTTGTATATTTAATTACTTACAGTGAATTGCAAGGCAGCCACAGTTGGGGTAGGCCTCTGCAATATTCATAACAGTTATAACAGCTAGGTCAGATTTAACCTAGCTATCATTTACCTTGCAAGCTAGATTCAGGCTAGTTGCACACTAATTTCAACAGTTATAAAGTTAGGCTAGGAGTTACCTTCCTCAACTAACTACAATAATTAAACAATCTAGGCTCAGTTAAGCCAAAGCTAATTACACAATATTATTTATTTACTGTTTATAACTTGATTTACTGAATTTATTTTGTGTTAACCAAGTGAATTATTTGCAAAGACTACATATTTTATTGTGTGAATTTATTATATTTGATTCATTTAAATTGTGATTTGCTAGCTTTAAGCCCTGTAACTATTTACTATTGTGTACAGGGAGTTGCTAGGTTAAGCTTTCATAACAACAATATACATTTTAGTTGGGTTTGAGGGCTAACAGTGTACATTTAATTGAGTCAAGTCAATATAAGTAAAGAAAGCCGTCAAGCTTGTTGAGGAGCTTTGGAAATCACTTATTCTCACCTAATACCGTATTGTGCTGTGGGGTGGGCTAATTAAAGTACAAATTAGTGACACGCTCTTAACTAAACCACAACAATGACGGGGGAGAATCAGAGAGTACCTGTCCTATCTCCAAGTCAGCTAAAGCGGTCTAAAGTCAAAAAAATTCATTTGAAGTTCTTTTTGTATTATTGTTCTCAAACTGCTAACTGACAAGCCAAGATTGTAATCTATCCCCTCTTTGAAAGCATAAAACTTAGCCAATTTATCAGTTCTATCATGCATCTGAAGACCAATGTGAGATGGAATCCACAGCATGTGCACTCTGACTCTACTATCCACAATCCTACCATACCTGTGCCTGGCTTCTGACACAAGCATGCTACAAGTTATACTTGATGAGTTGAGAGCATTTATGGATGACAGAGAATCAGTTACAATTAGAGAGTCAACCTTAGATACATGGACGCATTTGAGTGCAAGGAGTATGGCAAACAGTTCTGTCTGAAGGGTAGAGGCCCAGTTATTGATGCGTGCTCCAATTTCTTTAAGAGAGCCATCACTCTGTATGACAACAGCAGCACTACCAGCTGCACCAGTGGATTGGTGAACAGAAACATCAACGTAAATAATTTGTGAGAGAGTGTGCTGTTTGGCTAAATTATCAATACAGCTTAAGTCATCATGTTTGGCTTCAAGGCGAATCTTTGGTTGTGATTTAAGAAGTAGTTTGGGGGGAAATGGAGGGATGGTAGTTTGGAATGGGGTAATATTCCATGGAGCTGAGAAGTGCCGCTGTTGCCTTACTTGCCACAGATCATGTATCTGATTCATGCGGAGGTCGGTTCCAGTTTTTTCGATCCATCTGGAGGGATGTTCACCAGTGCTGAGGAAAGTTTGGAGGGCTTCTGTGCAGGGGTTTGAATGGGCTTGCCTGAGCATATCAAATTCAAACCCCTGCACAGAAGCCTCCAAACTTCCTCAGCACTGTGAACATCCTCCAGATGGATCGAAAAAACTCAGGCTAGAAGTAGCCCCAAATAAGACACTTCTGAATCTGAATGTTTTCAGCAGACTAAGTGGATTGCTAGGATCCTCTGGCCACAGAAATCTTGTGTAATCCCGATCTGTTTCTTGCAATCCCACTCTCAGGAAAGCTTTACTTATGTCTGCTGTAAAGGCATAATCATTAACTCTGAAATTCAATAACACATCTCCCAATTTCTCCGTCAGCGACGGACCTGTCATCAAACAATCATTCAAACTAGGAACATTTTTATTACCCCTGGCACTACAATTAAACACGATCCTCAAAGTAGTGGTTTTCGAATCCTTCTTCACTCCGTGATGAGGTAAGTAGTGGCCATGAATCTTGGCTTGCTCAGGGAGTACCTTCTCTATGAACTGATTATTTAACTGTTCATTAATTATTGTATTATAAGCAGTCAACAATTCTGGTGTCTTACTCAATTCGTGGAGCTGGGCCTTTAACTGACCATACGCCATCCGGTAATTAGTAGGTAGTTCCGGATGGTTTAGCTTCCATGGGAGTCGCACCCAGTATTGTCCAGACTCAAATTTCACATCCTTCAGGTATTGTTCCTGAGTGAAGGAATTATCTGTACTTTCTTCATTTACATTAATCCCGATACTGTCCACTTCTCACAACTTATGTACTGGCTCAACAGCATCCTCTATAGAAGAATATGTACTCTGGGGCGGCGGAAGCCGGCCATAAAGGACATGGCCTGCACCCGTGTTGAGAAGAGTGACTCCGCACCTCTTCCTCATACCCTTCACAAAGGCTGCATAATAATCGCTGCCTATTAATACTCCTATTGGCCCCACAGGTAAACTCCAGGTAAACAGTCATTATTGACCACTGAGTGTGCCAGGTTCACCTTATTATGGGAGAACCTCTGCATGGCAGCATTAAGACCCACAGTGGAGATCTTCTCCGGTAGTCTATCCAAGACTACTGCATTAACTTGGGTCTTCTCTCTGCCCAGACCGACGTTTATATAAACCGTGTCATACGACTGGGCCCTTTTATCTGAGAGAAAACCCGATAATTTTAATGTAGTAGGATCCCCCCTTCGTACTTTCATCCCATTAAGGCAACTGCGCTTTATGAAAGTACGTTGTGATCCCTGATCTAACAACGCTGTTATGGTCTTAGATTTACGCCATTTATCTTTAACTGTCATGTCCAACACAGGTAGTGCTACTTCAGCTAAACCATTACGAACGTTAGCTGCAAGTTTTACGTGCGCCACTGTAGTGTCGGGGTGATTATCCTTACCATTACTAGGATTACACCCGCTCTTACACATCACGATGTGGTGCCTGCCATTATTGCATTGGTGACAAGTATTCAGTTTGGTCTGGCAATCCCTCACATTATGATTACCAAGACATCGAATACACCGCTCCAGCTCATCCAATCTCTTCATCCAAGCTCGACAGCTTACCCCCCGGGTTACCCTTATTGGGGTGTTTATTCTTCCTTTCTTGTTGTGACGAACCACTATTACTGGTCCCTGTCACTTGATATGTGCCAACATAACCCCTTTTATTGGATGGGTTGTAACTATTACCATTGGGATAATTTTTCCCCTTGTGGAACTTAACTGAGGACTCACCGTCGTTGTGACCTGTATTCTTAAAGGTAGTGGGCTGGCTAGTTTGCAACTGAACAATTAATTCTTGCAAACCCGTCCTTATCTCCTCCATCCCGAAGTAAGCCTTGTGGTACTTGTTAGATAACCACTCTATCGTCTTATGGTTTAATTTAGCTCGTATCACCGGACACACGAACCAACTTGCATTCTCCAAATTATGTTTATAACTCAAAATCTTGAGAGTGCTCTCTAGTTTGATCCGAAATTGTTGCAACCCTTTATAGTTGTGATCTGGCGGTTTCAAATTAACCACTGCAGTTATTAAATCAAATGTATGCTGTTCCGAATTACCATAAGTACTCTCTAGCAGACGAACAGCTTCTCTATAAGAGTTGTTTACATTGGGGAAAGCCTGAATGAGAATAAGAGCATCTCCCCTCAATTGTCTCTTTAAATAAATCAACTTAGCAACACCTTCCAGATCCTTCCGATCATGTACCATTGCCTTGAAAATGGACCAAAATTCCTCCCAGCTGTCTCCCGGCTGGAATGACAACAACTGTACTTCTGGGAGTCTGGGGAGGGACATTTTATTATCGCGGGAGGCTGGCCCACCACGTCACTCATACTCTTTAACCTATCCAGTACCTTAACTTTGCAAGCACAAATGACTTCTTCCAAGTCACAATATTGTTGTAACAGTACTTCTCGATCCTCGCACAATCCTCCAGTAACTCAATTTCATAGACTTTGAACCACTGCACGTACGACGCGTACTTAAGTTCTAGTAACTCGAAATTTGTTTCTAAGTCAATAGCACTCGTCGACGGCTCGTTCACTAAGTTCAAACACGTATTGTGCGCCTTTGTCACATGCCCCTTGCGAGCTTGCAACGACGCTTTCTTGCCTTTAATATCCATGGTTTTGCTACCCAGCGTGGGAACTCCGTCAGGTTCAGTCATGGTTGTAGAATTAATAACCACTGATGTTTATAAAGGTGATTTTCACACCTTACTCTTGCACAAATCGTAGCCACGCCTGTGCTAGCAATTAATTGGACTAATTACTGTCCACCACACAATTAATTAACTCTGTGTACTCTATACTCACTTCCTACAATCAGTCACTTATTTATTAAATAATTAATTCAATAATGATTAATTCACTAATCACATCCGGTTCAGGACGGACCAACGGGCGCTGTGGGAATTGTGGGAGATTGTCTATCTGGGACACCGCCACTTGCAACAAACAATCTCCCGGGAGATGACCGACTAGTATAATTTTACTGCAGCCATTCCCGCAAGGTGTGTGAGAAATCTACCCCCTCCTGGTCGCACCTGAGGGGTTCCTTCGATGTTCTCACTCACCCCACTGCACTCTGGACCAGTGTAAATAAATTAAATAGGCTCGCACTAATACGTACGATACAATAAGTTTTGTGGACTGTATAGTTTAGAAATATGAATATTGGAATGATTGAGGAGCAGGAGGAGAGAATACAGGTAATTAATGTTCACTCACCCCTTATCTGCGTCTTGGGTGTTCACTGGAGATCTTCTTTATTCCCACCGCAGACAAACAATATATCAACATACCTACTGGCCAGCTAGTACGTGGATAAACTTGTACTTACGGTGGGGCGGCTGCATCCTTGTCGATGGGTTTCGATAGATCTCGTGATCTTCACGGTCGATATAATTCGTCCGTCAAGATCTTGATATGGGTTGTCCCGTCGAGTCAAGGAAGATTAATTTCCTTGACTTCGATACGCCCACGAGACCGGGCGTTATTTAACATGTGGTTGGTCGGGGTAGCGATTCATATCCCCTCACTATTCCGACCTTATTACTGTTTATACGTACAACTTTACACACTATGTATATCCTGGCTTAATGCCCCACTAGTTTGTACACCTTCACCGTCTCGATACTTATATTTCGAGTCGATGAGTTGAGATAACTTAGTTCATCTTCTCCATATCAAATATGGTTGTCGGGGTATAACGTACCCACGCAAGACCCGCCCTGTACAATCACTCCCTGATTATTTACAACTCTGTTTCACTATATTCACCATTTCACAATATTCATTGAGCATATTCCAGTCTCTTCTAATACGAAAACCACCCAGAATCAGGGTTTACGACTGTATCCTGTCGTATGGTCGCATCACTGGAGTTTAAATTAGGCTTACCCTGGCGCCTCTCGCCAACCCCACTCACTATTTGACCAATTATTACCCTATTACTGGGCTTCCTGGACCGATTGTCCCACTTTATACACGTCGCACACGTTGATATCACTCCATATTACGAAGTGAAGTAATTAAGTCCGCTCTGGCCGGCGTATTCGCCAAATTCCACAAGCCATCACCGCCTGAAATCTGGTGGGTAGGCCGGTTTTCTGTTGACTCATCCCCTCTCTGCCTCTCTGCCTAGCCCCTTTGAATCGCGTCCTGCCCCGCTAGTACGCTGATTCTGTATTCATACTCACATAAACCTTAAGCTACCAACAGCACATTAAAGATATTTATTCATATTGGAAAGTTTATCAATTACAACTTTCGGAAAATACCAATATTTTCCACACATATGCTGCTATGTATGATAATCTATGTAAATGTATTTGTGTATACCTGGTCTGGTGGCTAGAGCTCTCGCTTCACACACGGAGGGCCCTGGTTCGATTCCTGGCGGGTGGAAACATTTCGACGTGTTTCCTTACACCTATTGTCATGTTCACCTACCAGCAAATAGGTACCTGGGTTGTTAATCGACTGGTGTGGGTCGCATCCTGGGGGACAAGATTAAGGACCCCAATGGAAATAAGACAGACAGTCCTCGATGACGCACTGACTTTCTTGGGTTATCCTGGGTCTCTAACCCTCCGGGGCTAAAAATCCGAAGAAATCTTATCTTATCTTACTTACTGACACAATAATAATAATGTTAAAATGAGCGTTTACCCATAAAAATCCGTTTTCTCTGGTAAATGTCAATTTCCATTTTCTGTGATTTAAGGGGGTAACTGCCCTCCTGATACCGTTACTGTCTGTCACTGCCGGCACTGTTGATTAATAATAATAATACTGGCCTACTTACGTACTTTCTTACCTACTTTTTACCTCCCTACTTACCTTCCTACCTAATTACATACGCTTACCTACCTACTTGCTTACCTAAATATGTACTATTTACTTAACTATATAAATATGAACATACCTCCCTAGATATCTACCTACTTACCTACCTACATACCTATTCACTTATCTACTTACATACCTACCTACTTACCTGCCAACCAACTTACGCACTTTCCAACCTACTTACCTACCTACCATCTTATGTACATACTTACCTACTTACCCTCCTACGTGCCTACCTTCTTACGTACTTACCTACTTACACTCATACCTACGTACTTGTGGAAAATATTGGTATCTTCCGAAAGTTGTAATTGATAAACTTTCCAATATGAATAGATATCTTTAATGTGCTGCTGGTGGCTTAACGTTTAGGTGGGTATGAAGATAGAACCATCGAATAGGCGGGGCTTGAGAGGCCGTAGGCCAGCTGGGAAGAGGGAGGCAGTCTCGTGGGCATAGCCGTAAAGGCTATAATTCTGGCTGAGTATGGAGCCAGTTATTTGGCGAATTCGCTGGCCAAATTTAGTTGTTGACTTCCCTTCGCAATAGGAAGTGTCATAATCGTCTTCAAGTGTATACTGAGGGACATTAAGTCCAGGAACTACTGTAATCGGGTGATAAATAGAGAAATAAGCAGTAACGTGTGAGTACCGATAGGCTCAGGGTGTCGGGAGACGGAATGACGTCAGGGAGTTGGCGTTTCCGCCAACCGGACAGTGGTCAACAGCCGCAATTCGCAATGTAAGTGTTTTTAATACGTTCAACGGGTACTGAAGAACAATCGGTCCAGGAAGCCCAGTAATAGGGCAGTAATTGGTGAAATAGTGAATGGCGCCGGCAAGGGACGCCGGCTTAGGCCTAATTCGGGCTCCAGTGACGCGACCATATGACAGGATACAGTCGTAAACCCTGATTCTGGGTGGTTTTCGAAATAGAAGAGACTGAAATGTACTAATGAATACGGTGAGATGTTGAATCTAGTGAAGCAGATTTGTAAATAATTGGAAGTGAATGTACCGGGTGCATCTGGCGTAGGGACGCCATCCCCAGACCAACATGTTAAATATACCTGGAGTTTACCTGGAGAGAATTCCAGGGGTCAACGCCCCCGCGGCCCGGTCCGTGACCAGGCCTCATGTTGGACCAGAGCCTGATCAACCAGGCTGTTACTGCTGGCCGCACACAGTCCAACGTACGAACCACAGCCTGGCTGGTCAGGTACCGACTTTAGGTGCCTGTCCACTGCCTGATCCCCCTGATGTATGCTGGGAGGCAGTTGAACAATCTTGGGCCCCTGACACTTATTGTGTTGTCCCTCAACGTGCTAGTGGCACCCCTGCTCTTCATTGGGGGGATGTTACATCGCCTGCCGAGTCTTTTGCTTTCGTAGGGAGTGATTTTCGTGTGCAAGTTTGGTACTAATCCCTTGAGAATTTTCCATGTGTATATAATAATATATCTCTCCTGCCTGCGTTCTAGAGAGTACAAGTTTAGGAACTTCAAGCGTTCCCAGTAATAGAGGTGGTTTATCGCAGTTATGCGTGCCATGAAGGTTCTCTGCACATTTTCAAGGTCAGCAATTTCACCCGCCTTGAAAGGTGCAGTTAGTGTGCAGCAATATTCCAGCCTAGATAGAACAAGCGATCTGTAAAGTGTCAACATGGGCTTGGCATCCCTGGTTTTGAAGGTTCTCATTATCCATCCTGGCATTTTTCTAGCAGATGCAATTGCTACGGTGTTATGGTCCTTTAAGGTGAGATTTTCTGACATGATCACTCCCAGGTCTTTGACATTAGTTTTTCTCTCTATTGTGTGATTGGAATTAGTTTTGTACTCCGATGAGATTTTAATTTCTTCACTTTTTCCGTATCTGAGTAATGGAAATTTCTCATCATTGAACTTCATATTGTTTTCTGCAGCCCATTTAAAGATTTGGTTTATGTCTGCTTGGAGTCTTGCAGTGTCTTCAACGGTGGACACTGTCATACAGATTCGGTTGTCATCTGCAAAGGAAGACATAACACTGTGGCTTATATCCCTGTCTATGTCCGATATGAGGATGAGGAACAGGATGGGAGCAAGTACTGTGCCTTGTGGAACAGAGCTTTTCACTGTAGTTGCCTCAGACTTTACTCTGTTGACTATTACTCTTTGTGTTCTACTTGTTAGGAAATTATAGATCCATCTACCAACTTTTCCTGTTATTCCTTTATCACGCATTTTGTGTGCTATCACACCATGGTCACACTTGTCAAAGGCTTTACAAAGTCTGTGTATATATATTCTGCATTTTGTTTGTCTTCTAGAGCATCCAGGACCTTGTCGTAGTGGTCCAGTAGTTGGAACAGACAGGAGCGGCCTGCTCTAAACCCATGCTGCCCTGGGTTGTGCAATTGATGGGTATCAAGATGAGTGGCGATCTTGCTTCTTAGAACCCTTTCAAAGATTTTTATGATATGGGACGTTAGCGCAATTTTTCTGTAGTTCTTTGATATTGCTTTACTGCCCCTTTGTGGAGTGGGGCTATGTCTGTTGTTTTTAGTAACTGCGGACGACCCCAGTGTCCATGCTCCTCTCCATAGGATGTTAAAAGCACGTGATAGGGACTTCTTGCAGTTCTTGATGAACACGGAGTTCCATGAGTCTGGGCCTGGAGCGGAGTGCATGGGCATGTCATTTATTGCTTTTTCAAAGTCATTTGGCGTCGTGGTGATGTCAGATAGGCATGCGTCTGTCAAGTTCTGTGGCACTCTCATAAAAAATTCATTTAGGTCTTTGATTTTCAGTCTGGTTAGCGGCTCGCTAAAAACTGAGTCATACTGGGACTTAAGTAACTCACTCATTTCCTTGCTGTCATCTGTGTAGGACCCATCCCGTTTAAGTAGGGGCCCAATACTGGATGTTGTTCTCGACTTTGATTTTGCATAAGAAAAGAAATACTTTGGGTTTCTTTCAATTTCATTTATGGCTGTTATGCAGGGTTCTGCATGACATTTAAATATACGTAATATATAGCTATTGGAGAAGTGTGCCATAAATTTCAGGTAATTAGGAAAAACAGTAATAATAATGTATAACCTTTAGATAAATGTAAATGATAATTTTAGAAATACGCTGTCCTTTTGGTGAATACTGTAAAGTAAGTTTAAGTGGTGAAATAGAGAAATCCAGCTAGGGAGTTATTTTCCAAATGTTGTGGCATGGATAGCGGCGTGGCGTGGGTTACACACGTGCGCGGCATGGATAGCGGCTGGCGAGACGGAGCCTGTGTTCAGCTAAGTTTGTGATGTAGTATTCCCTTTTGTGTAGCTAACTCAAGCCATGGCTCTTTTAATGGTGTACCAGTACACACCCTGGGCTCGGACATGGTCGGGGCCCTAAGGGACGAGTGTGAACTGAAGAAATAGGAGGAGATGTGTTCTGGAGGATGGGAGTGGTGGCTTGGCTGACCGCTTAGGGCATTGTGTTGTTTTTGAAGTGACCACCCGGCCGCCTTCTCCGTCCTGTACTGTTTTTGAGGGGGTTTGGCTAATTGATTTGTGAAGAGGCGTGTTTGGACTGTATATAGTTTAATATAAGTAAATAAATGTATATTTTCTTACCTAGGAATTTTTGTGTGGAACCTTCTGATACCCTAACCCAGTGGAGCACTAAACCACACTGGTAATACCAGCTTTGTTTATGGGGATAGACCTGGAAGGCCTAGTTTTACAGGTGTTTTGTGTAACTTTTACCCTTTGCCCTTAGACAAGGCATTAGGCCTCAGGGAAACCCCAATTTCTGCGTAACATGGGGGCCTGTATATGGGAGAATTATCAAATTTTGTGGTAATTCAAGTTTGCAACCTGGAAAGTTAATAATCATACTTTATTGGGTTGGTTAGAGGAAGGATTCACTAGAAAATACCTACACTAAAATGTGGCATTACTTTTGCAGGTGTAGTACTCAGGTTACTGCTAGTTTTGTGTGAAATAGGTCTATTTTTTTTTTGTTATTAGTGCCCATAATTTTTCTGGGACCTAATTTACCTTTGCAGGTGCTCTATTGCTTACTTTTATTGTTATTAATACCTCTTGTTATTAATACCAGTTTTTGGGGGAACAAATTGCCTTTGCAGGTGCAATAACCCCAGATTTTATTTGTTTTGTGTGCAATAGTGCTGATTTTATTGTTATTATCAGTATTTTTGGGGGTACAATTTGCCTTTTGCAGGTGCAATAACCCCAGATTTTATTTGTTTTGTTTGCAGTATTGCTGATTTTTCAAGGTGTTATTAATACATATTTTTGTTGAATAATTTACACTTGCAGGTGCAATATTGCTGATTTTTAAGGGTGTTAATAATACAAATTTTGGTGCATAATTTACCTTTGCAGGTGCAATATGGTTGGTTTTCTTGTTATTAATACCTAATATTTTTTTTTTGGAGATATTTTTCCTTGGCAGGTGAAATAGCTCTATTTTTCTGCCAGATTTTTGTGTGCTATCCTGTTTCATTTTTGGGGAGTTCCAGGATAATTACTCCTTGTGTTTCTTATAATAATTTTGTGTTGGTGCTTTACTGTGTGATTTATTATTTTATATAAGTTGTTGTGGATAGCAAGAGTTTGTGCTATATTTTCCCAAAATGTCTCACAGTGGTGAACTTGCTGGGGTTGTTGTGGGTGATGGAGGAAACCCTGGGTTAGGTTCCACTGGTAGGGACCTGGATAAGGAAGCAGAACTTATGAGGTTGAAATTGGACATAATTGAGCAACAAAAAGACTTGTTAAGGATTGAACGTACAAAGATCCAAGAACTACAAGACTTAGAAAGGTTAAAGCAAACCACCAACAGGTGTGTAAATTTATTTCATTTGGACAAAGCCATCAAATTTGTGCCCAAGTTCCTCGAGAAAGACCCAGACCAGTTTTTTCTCTTATTTGAAAGTACGGCCAAATCCCAAGATTGGCCGGAAAAGGAATGGGCTACATTAGCACGTACACAATTAGTTGGTAAAGGCTTACAGGCAGTTAGTTCTCTAGAGGGACCAGACTTTGCTGATTATAAGAAGCTGAAGGAGGTAGTTTTATTGTCTTATCAGATTTTGCCAGAAAGGTATCGGCAGAAGTTTAGAGGGCTTAAATTTCAAGCAGGGCAGTCTCTCTTAGATTATGGTAAGGAGAAGATGTCACTTTTAGACAGGTGGTGGCGCTCCAAAGATGTGGTTGACAGTTATGAGAGAGTGCGTACCTTAATTTTGCTAGAGGATCTTTTAAAGAATGCTCCTCCTGACCTTAAGGCTTATCTGGAGGAGAAGGATCCGGATGATTTTAAATATGCTTTAGAGCTAGGTGATAGATTTTTAGCTAACCAAAAATTTGGTAGTAATTATCACCCACCCCCTACTAATAATGGTAAGTTTTCTCCACCTACCAGTAGGGGTAGGAAATTTCAGAAGTTTAAGTCACCTGTTTTCCAGCCGAATAACCACCAGAATTTTAATAAGCCTAATATTCCAGTACCTCCCCAGGAAAGTTTTAAGTCCAGAGCCACTGGTCCAGGACTCCAGGGTACAGGTAGGACAAGCCCAGGTCGTCAGGGTCAAGAGACCCAACCTAGGTCAAATGGGCAGGGGGCCGTTACACCTTATTACTGTAATTATTGTCACAAACAGGGCCACCTGCAGCCCTATTGCAAGAAGATGCGTAGAGATCGGGCTGGTGCAGGGGCTTCTCCGGTAAATACTCCAGCTACCCACACCGTAGCTAGTATTGACGTGTCACCTCAGGGTATATCAGGTAAACCGGCAGTGTTGGACCCTCGGATGAAGGTCTTTTCAAGTAAGTCCACCGTGGCCATTCACCAAAATGAAGGTAGGGTACAAGGTGTTATGTCATTGAGGGACTCTTGCAGTACATACACCTTGCTTCGCAAGGGTGTTGTGCCAGTGTCTGATGCCACATCCACCGGGTTGGACATTTTTCTTAAGGGGATTACTGGATTCACTATCAGGACTCCAGTACACAGGTTATGGGTGGAGTCTGCATACCAGTGTGGTTACTTAACGGTAGGTATCACAGAGGATATACCTTTTGAAGGGGTTGACCTTCTGTTAGGAAATAATGTGATGGGCTTTCTTGAAAGTGAGGACCCTTTGGTTTGGAAGGACCCAGACTCGCAGAAGTGGGAGGACAAAGCTAGGGCTACCTTGCCGGAGCTGTTTCCAGTGTGTGCAGTAACTAGGAAAATGGCAAAAGATAAAACTGCAGTGTCGCTCCTTGACCAGTCTGGTCAAGATTTGGGTTTGGTAAACCTATTCCTCGAGTCCAACCTGCAGGGGACTCAGGGAAGTGAGGAACCAACCCAGGTAGGACCCAGTTGGTGTGGGGTCTTGGAGGTGGTATAGGGGGCGACTCCGACTCGAGAACAGCTGATCGAGGCCCAGGGTGTGACGACACCCTGAACGCTATTCGGTCATCTGCTGTTACCGAGGAAGAGGCCTCTAAACTAATTAAATGTTTCTTTTAGCAGAAGGTATTTTGATGAGAAAGACCTTATCGGATGAAAGGTCAAATGATGGTGACAGGGAGGCACTCTATCAAGTGGTGGTGCCGGAGCCGTTCAGGTATCAAGTTTTGTGTTTGGCCCATGATGTCCCCATGGGAGGCCATTTAGGTGTTAAAAAGACTATGGGCAAGATTTCCAAGCATTTTTACTGGCCCCAGATATGGGAATCAGTGGGTAAGTATGTAGAATCATGCCCAGTTTGCCAAAGGATAGGAAAACCTAATCAGGGAATTAAACCAGCCCCTCTTAACCCAATCACAGCAGTTGGAGAACCTTTCAGCAGGCTGGTGGTGGACTGTGTGGGACCTTTGCCCCGGACAAAGATGGGCAACCAGTACTTACTCACTATTATTTGTTCCTCTACCAGGTTTCCGGAGGCCATTCCACTACGTAAGATTACTGCACGTGTAGTTTTGAGAGCATTGGTGAAGTTTTTTACCCAAGTAGGGGTCCCTAAGGAAATTCAAACAGATCAAGGGTCAAACTTTACGTCTAAACATTTTCGTACAGTTTTGGAGGAGTTTAATATTAAACTGACCACCTCCACTGCATATCACCCAGAGAGTCAAGGGGTAGTAGAGCGGTTTCACCAATCTCTCAAGACTATGCTTCGTGCTTATTGCACCCAGTACCAGAAGGACTGGGATGAGGGTATTCCCCTCCTTTTATTTGCCGTGAGGGACAGCACTCAGGACTCGTTACGCTATAGTCCCTTCGAATTGATCTATGGTCACCAAGTAAGGGGCCCACTGACGATTTTGAAGGAGCACTGGCTTGGCGAGGGTTGTGAGGCTGCCCTCGGAGGATTTTCTCACTTTCAGAGACCGTTTGGCTCACATGAAGTGTCTGGCATCTGAGAACCTGCACAACAGCCAAACCAAGATGAAGAGACTGTTTGACCGCAAAGCCGTGCGCCGTACCTTTGAAGTGGGAGAGGAGGTACTAGCATTGGAACCGGTGCCTGGTAATGCCTTAAAAGCGAAGTACAGTGGGCCGTATAAGGTGGTTGGAAAAGTCACTGATCAGAATTACAAGATCCACACACCTGGGCGGCGGAAGTCTGAGCGTGAGGTGCATATAAACAGGCTGAAAAAGTATCATCAAAGAGGTGTGGCGAGTGTTAATATAGTAGGTGATCCAGGGTTGGACGCTGATTTACAGGGAACCACAGATGTACATCTTAGTAACAGGGCATTGTTAAAGGACCCTACACAATGTATGTTGGGCCTTAGTAAGGAGAGGATTGCCGAGCTGGTTCAGCTTCTCTCTCAGTTTGAGGATTTGTTTGGGGATGTTCCTCGAGTAAGCAACTTACAACCCCATGATATAGATGTACGAGAAGCTGAGCCAATTCGGCAGGGTCCTTACCGAATGAACCCACAAAAGAGGGCAAGCATGGAGAAAGAGGTGAAATTTCTGCTTGACAATGATTTAATAATACCTAGCGAGAGTGAGTGGGCATCTCCCTGCTTAATGGTTCCCAAACCAGATAGCACCATGAGGATGTGCACTGACTACCGCAAGGTTAATTTAGTAACTAAGGCTGATTGTTTTCCTCTTCCGAGAATGGATGATGTCATCGATGCGGTGGGAGGAGCTAAATATGTCAGTAAGTTAGATTTGTTGAAGGGATATTACCAGATCCCTTTAACCCCACGTGCCAGTGACATCTCTGCTTTTGTAACGCCAGATGGGCTTTTTCAGTACAAGGTTCTCCCATTTGGGCTTCGTAACGCGCCCTCCTGTTTTCAACGCAGGATGCAAGGGGTTATACGTGGCCTAAAGGGGGTGCGGTGTTATATTGATGACCTTGTTATTTTTAGTGACTGTTGGACGGAGCATGTGAGGCAGCTTAGAGAGCTTTTCTCTAGGCTGGCTGGTGCTCAGCTCACAGTTAATTTGGCTAAAAGTGTTTTTGGGCAAGCGCAGGTAACCTTTCTAGGACATGTTATTGGCCAGGGGAAAGTGGCCCCAGTGAATGCCAAGGTGGAGGCTATAGACAATTATCCTGTACCAAAGAACCGAAAGGAGGTTATGCGTTTTGTTGGCATGGTAACCTTTTACAGGAAGTTCTGTCCGAATCTGTCTAAGGTAATCTCCCCACTCACAGACCTTACTAGCTCTAAGCGAACATTTGTGTGGGACATTAAGTGTCAACGGGCATTTGAAAGTGTAAAGGCCCTGCTTACTAGTGCTCCTGTGCTGACTAGTCCTAATTTTGAGCTACCATTTTCTCTACAAGTAGATGCCAGTGACACGGGTGTTGGGGCTGTCTTACTACAAGAGGTAGCAGGACAGTTATTGCCAGTCAGTTACTTCTCGGCAAAACTTAAAAAACATCAAAAGAATTATGCCACTATAGAAAAGGAGGCTCTTGCTTTAGTATTGGCTGTGCAGCAGTATGAAGTGTATATATCAGCATCAATGTATCCTATAACTGTTTATAGCGACCATAATCCTTTACGTTTCCTTCACCTCATGAGGAACCACAACCAGAGACTCACTAGGTGGGCCTTGTTTCTCCAACCTTTTAATCTGGTGATTCATTACGTGAAGGGAGCGGAGAATGTGGTTGCTGATGCCTTGTCTCGTATGTAATGTACAAGATGTAGTGTATAGATTACTTATCTGTTCTTGTTTTGCAGTGATTTGCGGTAGACGAGTAGATGGAACCTTGGACCACCAAAAAGGAGAAATGCAGGTTGAGCGGAGTTGGAGGTATCAGAACGCCCTATGGTGTGTTTTGGGGGTAGTCACATAAGGTGCCATACCTAGGTAAGGTATGCTCCGTTTTTTTTTAGGTGCTGGCTGGTACGCCTCACCTGTGTTTTTTTAGGTGCTGGCTGGTATGCCTCACCTGTGTTTTATGTTGGTAAAGGGGCTGTTGGACCTAATGTTTTGGGTGAACGTGGGGCTGGCGGTGATGCCCCCCACTCTTTGGGTCATATCAAATGATCCGGGGTGTTTTGCTTCTCCAGGACTTTTAAATTTTTTTGGATCACCACTGGGGTGACTCCAGGGTCCTTGGAATGACATGTAGGTGCCGGCCTGGTAGGTCCACCTATTAGAGGGGTCTTTGGTGATGACTCCAGTGTTTATGGCCACAGTCCCGCCAACAAAATTTATGTGACTATTCACCTGGTTTTTGGGGCCTGATATTTTTCTCCTCTCCCATGCTCTCCTGTTTCTCGTAGAGGTGTGTCATGGGGAACCAGTTTTGTTTATTAAAGATTGCTGTGAGATGGGGGTGGTTATGTGATCTTTCTTTCTACGTAGAATTTAATAAGAATTTTTTTTTCTCTCTTTTCACTACTCTTTGATAGTGTTCCTGTTTCAAGCATTGGTGGTGTCATACATACTTTAAATCTGTCTTACAGCATTACTAACATGTGTCAAGATAGATGGGAAATCAATAGGTGTGATACTTAGCTCTTGTGTTTGTTATTAAATGGCACTTCTCAGGGTAGTATGTACAATGTTCACTCTTTACATTATTATCATGTTTATTGTAATTTAGTAAAACGCATCAACGCCAGTGTGTGGCCACCGCTGTGTTGTGATGGTGCCTTTTCCTAACATAGTTTTGTCAAAGCGTGACTGTGGGCTCGTTTGGCATAGAACTTGATCACTTTTATGTTAGGCGAGTTTCACATGTCCGCAATCTTATAGCCTCAGACTATTAAAGTAATTTTACATATGAGCAGTGCCAAAAAGTCATGATTGTGTGACTAATTCTCCAGTTATAATGTTTATGTTTATTTCCTTTTTTTTCCCCTTTTGCCTAGCAGTGTCCGTGTGGACCCCGCTAGCAGAGTGAGACCTATGGTCTAGGGGTGGGGGTGTTATGCAGGGTTCTGCATGACATTTAAATATACGTAATATATAGCTATTGGAGAAGTGTGCCATAAATTTCAGGTAATTAGGAAAAACAGTAATAATAATGTATAACCTTTAGATAAATGTAAATGATAATTTTAGAAATACGCTGTCCTTTTGGTGAATACTGTAAAGTAAGTTTAAGTGGTGAAATAGAGAAATCCAGCTAGGGAGTTATTTTCCAAATGTTGTGGCATGGATAGCGGCGTGGCGTGGGTTACACACGTGCGCGGCATGGATAGCGGCTGGCGAGACGGAGCCTGTGTTCAGCTAAGTTTGTGATGTAGTATTCCCTTTTGTGTAGCTAACTCAAGCCATGGCTCTTTTAATGGTGTACCAGTACACACCCTGGGCTCGGACATGGTCGGGGCCCTAAGGGACGAGTGTGAACTGAAGAAATAGGAGGAGATGTGTTCTGGAGGATGGGAGTGGTGGCTTGGCTGACCGCTTAGGGCATTGTGTTGTTTTTGAAGTGACCACCCGGCCGCCTTCTCCGTCCTGTACTGTTTTTGAGGGGGTTTGGCTAATTGATTTGTGAAGAGGCGTGTTTGGACTGTATATAGTTTAATATAAGTAAATAAATGTATATTTTCTTACCTAGGAATTTTTGTGTGGAACCTTCTGATACCCTAACCCAGTGGAGCACTAAACCACACTGGTAATACCAGCTTTGTTTATGGGGATAGACCTGGAAGGCCTAGTTTTACAGGTGTTTTGTGTAACTTTTACCCTTTGCCCTTAGACAAGGCATTAGGCCTCAGGGAAACCCCAATTTCTGCGTAACAATGGCTTTTTGTTCTTCCCGTGTCTCTTGATTCCTGTAAGATTCCTTTAGTTTTAATTCAATGTTTGCTATTTCTCTGACTAGTGTCTCCCTACGTATTTCAGAGATATTGGCCTCCTGTAGCCGCTCCGTTATTCTTTGCCTTCGCCTGTATAGGGAGCGATATGGAGGGGATGATTAACTTTACCTTCGCTCATCGACTCTGAATACCAGTATCGAGACGGTGAATGTGTATAATCTAGTGGGGCATTAAGTCATGATATGCATAGTGTGTAAAGTTATACGTATAAACTGTAATAAAGGGAAATAGCGAGAGGATATGAATCGCTACTCCCGACCAACCACAAGTTAAGTAGCGCTCGGTCCCGGGGGCGTAAAAGTGTTCAAGGAAATTAATCTTCCTTGACTCGACGGGACAACCTATACCAACATCTTGACGGAAGAACTATATCGACCGAGCAAGATCACGAGATCTATCGAAGCACATCAACCAGAATGCGGCCTCCCACCGTAAGTATGTACTTTATCCTCGTACTAGCTGGCCAGTAGGTATGTTGAGATATTGTGTGTCTGCGGTGGGAATGATGAAGATCTCCAGTGAACACTCAAGACGCAGATAAAGGGTGAGTGAATATTAATTACTTGTACTCTCTCCTCCTTCTCCTCAATCAGTCCTATATCCTATAAATAAACTATACAGTCCACTAAAAATTAATCATACAATAAATTATTATTATAATCTCTTCAAATTTATTTACACTGGTCCAGAGTGCAGTGGGCTAACGTGAGAATATCGAAGGAACCCTCGGGTGCGACCAGGAGTGGGTAAATTTTCTCACATACCTTAATGGAATGACTGTGGTAAAATTATACTAGTCGGTCATCTCCCCGGGAGATTGTTTGTTGCAAGTGGCGGTGTCCCAGGTAGACAATCTCTCACAATTCCCCACAGCGCCCGTTGGTCCATCCTGAACCGGACGTGATTAGTGAATTAATCATTATTGAATTAATTATTTAATAAATAAGTGACTGATTGTATGAAGTGAATATAGAGTACACAGAGTTAATTATAAAGAGAGGAGCTTGACGACGTTTCGGTCCGACTTGGACCATTTACAAGTAACACTAACACACAGAGACGGGGAAGGGGTATTTATAGGCAGGCAGACAGGGGAGGGTACCAGAGAATATGACTGTCTCCACTACCATTACTACTACTACCACTTCCACTACTTACTTCATTAGTACCCCACTCTCTGGTACCCTCCCCTGTCTGCCTGCCTATAAATACCCCTTCCCCCGTCTCTGTGTGTTAGTGTGACTTTGTAAATGGTCCAAGTCGGACCGAAACGTCGTCGTAAGCTCCTCTCTTTTATATGTGCGGGTTGTGTGTGTATTGTTCCAGTCACGGTATTGTGCCTTTTTTTGTTATTTATGGACCCCGCAGGTAAGCGTCTTATTCTTTCTAACTTTTTTAATGTTCTTCCTTCTTTTAAACCCGTCTTTCGTTCTTATGAGGCTGCTCTTATTGCCACCAGGCGTCGTAAGAATCAACTTCGCTTTCTACGTGACTGTCTTGCTGAGCAGGTTCTGCCCCTTCCTTCTCCCATTTCCTGAAACCCAACCCGCTGGGCACTCCCTTTCCTGATCATGCCCGTCTCCTACTCCAACAACTCATTATATCTACTAAGTCTCAGGTTGAAGATGCCTTCTTTACTCTCCGTCAGCGTCAACATGTTCTCTTTGCTTCTCTTCCACAAGATCTTTGTAACCTTCTCACTACCGTCGCTTTTGACACTGCTCGCCTGAATTCACAAATGCATTCTTCTAAACTACAGAACAAACTTCAACGTCTCATCTCAGATAGCCCTTGGTCTAAATTCTCCCTTACCGACTGTGTTACTAATCTGTCTTCTGTCACACTCTCCCAACATGAGCTTGAACTGCTTGGTTTTGGTCTTTCCTTTGCCACTTCACCTGCCCTCGCGCTGGTATTGACATGATTAGCTCTTTTGACTCCTTTCGCCAGTCTCGCTCTCGTAACAATAATCTTCCTGATTTATCCACTTTTCGTGGCGCTCTCCTTCCTGCTCTTGATAGCCTGTTTTCTAAAACCATCACCTTCCTCGCCGCTATCAACTTGCCCTGTCTGCTCTTAAATCCAACGCTAACATTGTCATACTCTCTTCTGATAAAGGTAATTCGGTTGTTATCCTCGATCGTGAGGATTACCTCCGTAAAGCCGATGTCTTGCTCTCTGACTCACGTACCTACACTCCTCTCGTTTCCAACCCTCTTGATCGCATTAAGAGAACTTTCAACAAGAAACTTAAGACTCTCTCCGACCTCTGTCCTTCTGACTTTAACCTTGTTCAACGTTTTCGTGTCATCTGTCCCTCTCTGCCCTATTTCTATGGCCTTCCCAAAACTCACAAACCTGATATTCCTCTACGTCCCATCATATCTTCTAGAGGTTCTGTCTCTTATTCTCTTGCTTCTTGGCTAGCCAAAACCCTCACTCCCTTTCTTGGTACTTTTCTCCTGCCCACCTTCGTCACTCTCAAGACTTCATCAAACGGGTTCGCTCTCTCCCGACCTGTAAGATGCTTAGTCTTGATGTCGAGTCCTCTTCACTAATGTCCTCTGGATGATGTCCTTAATTTTCTCAGAGAGAAGGCCAATGAAGGGGTACTTCTTCTCCCTATACCTACTGATGTCTTTCTTGATCTTATCCGCCTTTGTGTGGACTCTAACTCCTTTTCCTTTCAAGGTAAATATTATTCTCAAACCTTGGTGTCGCTATGGGCTCTCCTCATCTCCTGTTCTTGCTAATCTTTACATGGAATACTT
>WNWK01031849.1:0-22384 GCA_009830355.1 Cherax destructor
CTATCCCCAACTAAAACAATGTTCTTACCTCGACTGGCGGTGTGCATGACGTTCTCGACGGTCTTGTAGAGATGGTCTCGCTGGGATGTCTTCACATTCGTCTGATAACAAGGAGAAAGAGTTGCGGGTTTTTCACAGCAGTCCCTGACCTTCTTCAACTTCAGCTTCGTCCCTTCAGATTCGACTAGCATCCATTCGTTGGTCTGATCATCGGCGACATTGTTCCGGGGATAATCCTTGCATATACCCTTCAAACGTTGAATCTCTCTTCTAGCTTCCGTTAATTCCGCCTTCATTTGGGCAGGCAAGATCCGCCTCTAGACCATAAGTAAATAAAGGCGAATGGCTGTGTTCCAAATCAAGGAAGGAGGGGAGGAGGCAGTGAAGGAAGGCCTAGAGCCACTTCAAACCAACCCTGTGTGTTTCACTAGGTAGACCACTATTCACAGCTCACACATAAGAGTTCCAGCAACAATGCGGCTGCGATCCAACGATATGAGTTGCATGGAGAGTTATCAGTCCAGTGAAATAAGCAGTCCTGGGACGATAATGGTGATCAGTTAAATATACTGGTGAACAGGAGGATCGGCGTAAGGGACATTCACCTCACCAGACACAAGCTATATGGGTGTAAGTGGCATGCGAGTCTTATAGTGCCACTCTCAAGGTCACTCACCAGGCCAGGCTTCTGTTCCTCGTACATAAGAACATAAGAACATAAGAAAGGAGGAACACTGCAGCAGGTCTGTTGGCCCATACTAGGCAGGTCCTTCACAATCCATCCCACTAACAGAATAATTGTTCAACCTAATTTTCAATTCTACCCAAGAAATAAGCTTTGAAGATTCTATTAACTCAAGTGCGAGTCCCACTCAAATCCAACCCTTCTCACTCATGAATTTATCCAACCTAAATTTAAAACTACCCAAGGTCCTAGCTTCAATGACCCTACTAGGCAGACTGTTCCACTCATCAACTACCCTATTTCCAAACCAATATTTTCCTATATCCTTTCTAAATCTAAACTTATCCAATTTGAATCCATTATTGCGGGTTCTCTCTTGGAGAGATATCCTCAAGACCTTATTTATATCCCCCTTATTAATACCCATCTTCCACTTATATACCTCGATCATGTCTCCCCTCATCCTTCGTCTTACAAGTGAATGTAATTTAAGGGTCTTCAATCTTTCTTCATACGGAAGATTTCTAACGCTATGAATTAACTTTGTCATTCGTACGTTGGTACTGATGTTCGCTCACTGTCCTGGGTCAGAGATATCCGCCGCAAAACTCATGCAAATAGTTACTCCAAACCTACAGCACTTAACACTTCTAGCACACGTGCCTTGGAATGACAGACGAATTTTTACTCTGTGTGCACAAATAAATCAGCACAAACTTACTATGTTTGTAGGTGACCCTCTGGCATGTCCCACTTAAAAAGCCGTCTCTGGTAGCCAAAGAAGTTACCAGGTACTGCAATGCTCGTTAAATTGTTCTTAACTAAGTCGCTAGGTAAAGATTTGCTTTTGGCTTGATGGCTTTGCTTCCTAAATTTGCTTGTAACAGATAAGTGAAATAAGAACATAAGAACATAAGAAAGGAGGAACACTGCAGCAGGCCTGTTGGCCCATACTAGGCAGGTCCTTCACAATCCATCCCACTAACAGAATAATTGCCAAACCTAATTTTCAATTCTACCCAAGAAATAAGCTTTGAAGATTCTATTAACTCAAGTGCGAGTCCCACTCAAATCCAACCCCTCTCACTCATGAATTTATCCAACCTAAATTTGAAACTACCCAAGGTCCTAGCTTCAATGACCCTACTAGGCAGACTGTTCCACTCATCAACTACCCTATTTCCAAACCAATATTTTCCTATATCCTTTCTAAATCTAAACTTATCCAATTTGAATCCAAATGTACAATTGTTAACCCATTTGGGGCCTAGTGCCTAGGCCTTTTGTGTATACATATGCTCTTACGCTACCGTCCACAGGATGGATATGGGGTGCACAATAAACTAGCCACTTCGGTGGCAAAATCTAAAAAATCTAAATCTTTCTCGGCGGAAATCGTGGAGTGCCGGCAGGAAAGACCTGCCTGCAGGTTAAATTTACAGCTATTAAGTCGCTGAAAGACTAGGCTTGGCTACAAGTACTTCTGGCAGTTTGGGAGATACACAGATGATGATCAAACTAAATGCAAATTATGTGATCAGGCATATGGTCACTGTTTTGAACACTATGTGCTGAATTGTCCACTTATTGAGGGATATAGAGATAGACAGTATAATAACCTATGTGACATGTCAAGATATCTTATTAGTGAAGGTTGGATACCACTTATACTAAGCAAATTTCCTAAATTTGCTTATAACAGATAAGTGAACTGTAGATATAAACCCAAATTAATTTCCATGAACGTGCCTATCTGTGCTCATGATAATGCGAGCACAGAGTTTACTTGGAGTACCTGGAGTTTACCTGGAGAGAATTCCAGGGGTCAACGCCCCCGCGGCCCGGTCTGTGACCAGGCCTCATGTTGGACCAGAGCCTGATCAACCAGGCTGCTACTGCTGGCCGCACGCAGTCCAACGTACGAACCACAGCCTGGCTGGTCAGGTACCGACTTTAGGTGCCTGTCCAGTGCCTGCTTGAAGACAGCCAGGGGTTTGTTGGTAATCCCCCTGATGGGCATGTTTGTGGAGCAACTTGCAATGTGAACAGACTGACTGATGTTGTAGTGGCCAGGCTTAGGCTTGGCTACAAGTACTTCTGACAGTTTGGGAGACACAGATGATGATCAAACTAAATGCAAATTATGTGATCAGGCATATGGTCACTGTCTTGAACACTATGTGCTTAATTGTCCACTTATTGAGGAATATAGAGATAGACAGTATAATAACCTATGTGACATGTCAAGATATCTTATTCATGAAATAAGATACCAATTGTACTAAGCAAATTTCCTAAATTTGCTTGTAACAGTTAATTGAAATGTAGATATAAACCCAAATGTACAATTGTTAACCCTTTGGGGCCTAGTGCCTAGGCCTTTTGGTATCCAATGCTCTTGCGCTACCGTCCACAGGATGGATATGGGGTGCACAAGAACATAAGAACATAAGAAAGGAGGAAAACTGCAGCAGGCCTGTTGGCCCATACTAGGCAGGTCCTTCACATTCCATCCCACTAACAGAATATTTGTTCAACCTAATTTTCAATGCTACCCAAGAAATAAGCTTTGATAATTTTATTTGCTAATGTGCAATTCCCACTCAAATCCAACCCCTCTCACTCATGAATTTATCCAACCTAAATTTAAAACTACCCAAGGTCCTTGCTTCAATAACCCTACTAGGCAGACTGTTCCACTCATCAACTACCCTGTTTCCAAACCAATACTTTCCTATATCCTTTCTAAATCTAAACTTATCTAACTAGAATCCATTATTGCGGGTTCTCTCTTGGAGAGATACCCTCAAGACCTTATTTATATCCCCTTTGTTTATACCCATTTTCCACTTGTATACCTCGATCATGGTAAATTAGACACATATGCAACACTTGGGTATCTTTATTGAGGAAACGTTTCGCCACACAGTGGCTTCACCAGTCCATACAAAGGAGAATCGTGAAGAACAGGAGGAGTGTGAGGTTGTCAGGCCCTCAATCTTGAGACGATGTTGTCAGTCCATCAATCTTGAATAGAATAACAGCATATGAGCAGAGGAAGCTTATATACTGTAGACAGGAGAGGTGCAGCAGTTGTAGGAGGTGTCACATTTGTTCAATGTGGAAGTAGGTCGTGCCCAAGGAATAGGCAAGCGAAGAAATCCCTGTATTAAGATACCAAGATGTTGCAGTGTCAGACAGGATGTGAATGAATGGTTCAGAGAACCGAAGAGTTGGTAAATTAGACACATATGCAACACTTGGGTATCTTTATTGAGGAAACGTTTCGCCACACAGTGGCTTCATCAGTCCATACAAAGGAGAATCGTGAAGAACAGGAGGAGTGTGAGGTTGTCAGGCCCTCAATCTTGAGACGATGTTGTCAGTCCATCAATCTTGAATAGAATAACAGCATATGAGCAGAGGAAGCTTATATACTCGTCGGTTCTCTGAACCATTCATTCACATCTTGTCTGACACTGCAACATCTTGGTATCTTAATACAGGGATTTCTTCGCTTGCCTATTCCTTGGGCACGACCTACTTCCACATTGAACAAATGTGACACCTCCTACAACTGCTGCACCTCTCCTGTCTACAGTATATAAGCTTCCTCTGCTTGTAGAAATGACCCAAAATGGATGAATAATAGGCTCAAATATCTTTTAGGGCAGAAGAAAGGAATTTATAGGCGTATCAAAAGAGGTGAGGGTCATCTTATGAATCAGTATATTGACATTAAGAGGGACGTTAAAAAGGGGATAAGAAAAGCTAAGCGGGACTACGAAATTAAAGTTGCTAGGGATTCGAAAACTAACCCAAAAAGTTTTTTCCAGGTGTATAGAACAAAAGTTAGAGATAAGATAGGTCCCCTTAAAAATAATTATGGGTATCTTACTGACAAAGAGAATGAAATGTGCTCAATTTTTAATAATTATTTTCTCTCGGTTTTCACTCAGGAAGACACTAATAATATCCCAAGAATTAGGTATTTTAGTGGGCCTGAAGAAGATAAATTATGTAGTATCACAGTCACTAGCGAAATGGTTATCAAACAGATAGACCGTTTGAAGCAAAATAAATCGCCAGGCCCTGATGAGCTTTTTTCAAGGGTTCTTAAGGAATGCAAAATTGAACTCTGTGAACCCTTAACTAACATTTTTAACCTATCTCTTCAAACAGGTGTAGTGCCGGATACGTGGAAGATGGCTAATGTAATTCCTATTTTTAAAGCAGGGGACAAGTCGTTACCATCAAATTACCGCCCAATAAGTCTAACATCAATTGTAGGCAAATTACTAGAGTCGATTATAGCGGATAACATAAGCCATCTCGATAGGCATAATTTGATTAATGATACTCAGCATGGATTCACCAGGGGCCGTTCCTGCCTAACTAATTTATTAACTTTTTCAGTAAGGCTTTTGAGGCAGTTGATAATGATAAAGAATTCGATATTGTTTATTTGGATTTTAGTAAGGCTTTTGATAGAGTACCACATCAGAGACTGTTAAAGAAAGTGGCTGCTCATGGCATTGGGGGAAAAGTGTTGTCATGGATCGAGTCATGGCTCACCAATAGGAAGCAGAGGGTGTGCATAAATGGGGTTAAATCGGAGTGGGGATCTGTAACAAGTGGCGTTCCTCAGGGATCGGTTTTGGGCCCGTTGTTGTTTATAATATATATAAATGACCTTGACGAGGGAATTTCTAGTGATATGAGCAAATTCGCTGATGACACGAAGATAGAAATAAATGGTATAAAATACCGACACAATGGAAAAATAAACACATAAGCAGTATAATGTGATCCTTTATTGACAACGTTTCGCCCACGCAGTGGGCTTTATCGAGTCACAGACAGATCTACCTGGAAAATGAGCAACATAGAGATATATATAGGGTACAGTCAGGTGGAGAATGCTGGGTCAGGTGGAGAAAGCTGCATGTGAGTCTTAAAAGTAGTGTGAAAACATAGTGTGACTTAAAGGACCTGCAGTGTACCATTCTTGAGTTCTAGGTGGGATAGCGTTGAAGAAGTTTCTTGGCAATAGGTTCAGCTATGTTGTAGAAGCCGTTGTTCTGGTTGAAGTTGTTGGACATACAGATGAGTGATGATTCTAGGATTCTTTGGTATTGCGTGTTGTCTTCTCTGGCGATGAGTCTTGCGTTTCTGTAGTTGATATATGGAACATTTGGAAGCCGAGCGATTTTCCACTATTATTCCCTCTTCTGTCACCTGGCTTCGTTATGTTGACGACATTCTCATCATAACTCCCAGACGCTTCAACGTTCAAGCTCTCCAACACGAACTCAACCAGATTGAGCCCTCAATCCAGTTTACACTAGAAGAAGAAGTCGACAACACTCTTCCTTTCCTTGATGTTCTTCTCTGCAAAGCTGACCATGAACTTCGTTTTAAAGTCTATCGAAAACCTACCAATCAACACGATCTTCTCCACTTCTACTCACCACGACACCAAAATTAAACGTGGTGTAATTATAAGGCTTTTTCCTGCGCGCACTCAGAATCTGCAGCAGTGAGTTCCTTGAAGAAGAATGCTCCCTCATTGAACAAGTTTTTTCCAAACTTCACTATCCTCGTCACTTCATTAGAGACTGCAGACGACGGGCATTAAACATCTTCAACACACCCAGAGAAGACACTGCTGAGAAGAGATACATAGTCCTTCCCACCAACTCCATTTCCAAACAAGTTTCCAACATTTTTCTAAGACCTCATTCCAGTATCCACCTCACATCCACCACCATTAAGGACATTACCAGTAACAGACAGGAAAAGCTTCAGTCCACGGCAGGGGTATACACAATCCTTGTAATGGCTGCAGCAAATTATACGTTGGCGAAACATCCAGAGACCTACAAACACGCATTTCAGAACACCAGTACGCAGGCAGATCTGACGACTCAAGAAATGCCTGTGTTCAACACCGAAATTTACACAACCATTTAATCAACTACAGAAACGCAAGACTCATCGCCAGAGAAGACAACACGCAATACCGAAGAATCCTAGAATCATCACTCATCTGTATGTCCAACAACTTCAACCAGAACAACGGCTTCTACAACATAGCTGAACCTATTGCCAAGAAACTTCTTCAACGCTATCCCACCTAGAACTCAAGAATGGTACACTGCAGGTCCTTTAAGTCACACTATGTTTTCACACTACTTTTAAGACTCACATGCAGCTTTCTCCACCTGACCCAGCATTCTCCACCTGACTGTACCCTATATATATCTCTATGTTGCTCATTTTCCAGGTAGATCTGTCTGTGACTCGATAAAGCCCACTGCGTGGGCGAAACGTTGTCAATAAAGGATCACATTATACTGCTTATGTGTTTATTTTTCCATTGTGTCGGTATTTTATACCATTTATTTCCATCGTGTCAAACACTGCAGTAGAAATGGATCCTTCACACAGAGAATACCTGGACCTTCTTCTAAAAGCTTACTCACTTCGCAATAGACACAATTTTCTTCGTGACTGTATCCAAGAAATGGTGTTACCAAGATCTACCTCCTCAAATTGCCAACATTAAACCTCCTTTCTCCGCAACTGCACGTACTTACCTTGAAGAGTGTGCAGATGACTTGAACAACGCTACAAAGGAAACTTTTCTCCAAGCCAGGACACTAGGCACGACACTCCGGGGTAACATGAACAGACGCACCGCCGAAATTATTCGCAGCAGAGTTACCACAGCTAATGTTCAGCAAAAAATCAGACTTACTAGGAAACTCCAAACTCTCTGCGATAATTCTCAGTGGAAAAGTTTAGGAAGACCTGAAATTATTCAAAATCTTTCAACTCGTCCACTGTCAACCACAGAAACTGAAGCCCTCAGCTTAGGTCTCAAATTTGCAACAGGAATCACGAAACCAAAACAAGACCTCAATTTCATCGCTAAAAACTACAGACACAATGACTCCGATTTCAAAAGGCTATCTTCAAGGCATCATCTCAGCAGCCATCTCAACACACAGTACCCCAGTCATACATCGACGTTACATCATTGCACTTAAAACTTTGCAGAAGACACGACCATCAGGGTTCCACCGCTGATAAAGGAGGTGGTGTCGTAATCTTGAACACTGACGATTACAGGAACAAAATGCTTAATCTACTTAATGACCCAGATACCTACAAACCTCTCACTGGAAATAAATGGTATAAAATACCGACACAATGGAAAAATAAACACATAAGCAGTATAATGTGATCCTTTATTGACAACGTTTCGCCCACGCAGTGGGCTTTATCGAGTCCAACAGATCTACCTGGAAAATAGAAACATGGAGATATATATAGGTCAGTCAGGTGGAGAATGCTGGGTCAGGTGGAGAAAGCTGCATGTGAGTCTTAAAAGTAGTGTGATAGTTATACTGCTTATGTGTTTATTTTTCCAAACCTCTCACTACTAATCAAGTGAACAACCTCACCAAAACATTTCTTCACAAGACTCGCCGCATTCTGAGGGACTCAGAACAAGGAAAGAAACTTCACACACCATTCCCAGCAACCCCAGACCTGCCAGAATGTACGGTCTGCCAAAACTCACAAACCAGGTATCCCATTGAGGCCCATATCCTCGGGAATAGGCAGTGCTCCCCACCAAATCTCAGGAATTCTCGCTAAACACCTCTCCAAACTTTTGGGCACCATCAGTCCAGCACATCTCAAACACTCTGGTGACCTTCTCAGTCGCATTCCAACATCAACATCAGAAACAAGAAACTCTCCAGCCTTGATGTAACATCCCTATTCACCAAAGTACCTACTACACAAGCTATCGATCTCTTGCGCAGGAAAATTGACGACTCGCTTGATCTTCCTCTTCCAGCCAGCGATTTCATCGATCTTGTTGAACTATGTGTGGGCTTTACATGTTTCTCTTTCGAAAACCAACTCTTTCAGCAAACTTTTGGACTACCCATGGGATCGCCACTTAGTGCCGTCCTTGCGAACCTATATATGGAACATTTGGAAGCCGAGCGATTTTCCACTATTATTCCCTCTTCTGTCACCTGGCTTCGTTATGTTGACGACATTCTCATCATAACTCCCAGACGCTTCAACGTTCAAGCTCTCCAACACGAACTCAACCAGATTGAGCCCTCAATCCAGTTTACACTAGAAGAAGAAGTCGACAACACTCTTCCTTTCCTTGATGTTCTTCTCTGCAAAGCTGACCATGAACTTCGTTTTAAAGTCTATCGAAAACCTACCAATCAACACGATCTTCTCACTTCTACTCTCACCACGACACCAAAATTAAACGTGGTGTAATTATAGGCTTTTCCTGCGCGCACTCAGAATCTGCAGCAGTGAGTTCCTTGAAGAAGAATGCTCCCTCATTGAACAAGTTTTTCCAAACTTCACTATCCTCGTCACTTCATTAGAGACTGCAGACGACGGGCATTAAACATCTTCAACACACCCAGAGAAGACACTGCTGAGAAGAGATACATAGTCCTTCCCACCAACTCCATTTCCAAACAAGTTTCCAACATTTTTCTAAGACCTCATTCCAGTATCCACCTCCACATCCACCACCATTAAGGACATTACCAGTAACAGACAGGAAAAGCTTCAGTCCACGGCAGGGTATACACAATCCCTTGTAATGGCTGCAGCAAATTATACGTTGGCGAAACATCCAGAGACCTACAAACACGCATTTCAGAACACCAGTACGCAGGCAGATCTGACGACTCAAGAAATGCCTGTGTTCAACACCGAAATTTACACAACCATTTAATCAACTACAGAAACGCAAGACTCATCGCCAGAGAAGACAACACGCAATACCGAAGAATCCTAGAATCATCACTCATCTGTATGTCCAACAACTTCAACCAGAACAACGGCTTCTACAACATAGCTGAACCTATTGCCAAGAAACTTCTTCAACGCTATCCCACCTAGAACTCAAGAATGGTACACTGCAGGTCCTTTAAGTCACACTATGTTTTCACACTACTTTTAAGACTCACATGCAGCTTTCTCCACCTGACCCAGCATTCTCCACCTGACTGTACCCTATATATATCTCTATGTTGCTCATTTTCCAGGTAGATCTGTCTGTGACTCGATAAAGCCCACTGCGTGGGCGAAACGTTGTCAATAAAGGATCACATTATACTGCTTATGTGTTTATTTTTCCACACGAAGATAGGTAGGATAATCGATTCAGACGTAGATGTCAGTGAACTACAGGAGGATTTAGACAAACTCAATTCCTGGTCAGAAAAATGGCAGATGCAGTTCAATGTAGATAAATGCAAAGTTCTTAAGCTCGGGAGTGTCCATAACCCAAGCACTTATAAGTTAAATAACGTAGAACTTAGCCATACAGATTGCGAGAAGGACTTGGGGGTGATGGTAAGCAGCAACCTTAAACCAAGACAGCAATGCCTAAGCGTGCGTAATAAGGCAAATAGATTACTGGGATTTATATCAAGAAGTGTTAGCAACAGAAGTCCAGAGGTTATATTACAGCTTTATACATCATTAGTAAGGCCTCACCTAGATTACGCAGCTCAGTTCTGGTCTCCATATTACAGAATGGACATAAATTCGTTAGAAAACATTCAGCGTAGAATGACTAAATTAATACATAGCATTAGAAATCTTCCTTACGAAGAAAGATTGAAGACCCTTAAATTACATTCACTTGTAAGACGTAGAATGAGGGGAGACATGATCGAGGTATACAAGTGGAAAATGGGTATTAACAAAGGGGATATAAATAAGGTCTTGAGGGTATCTCTCCAAGAGAGAACCAGCAATAATGGATTCAAGTTAGATAAGTTTAGATTTAGAAAGGATATAGGAAAGTATTGGTTTGGAAATAGGGTAGTTGATGAGTGGAACAGTCTGCCTAGTAGGGTTATTGAAGCAAGGACCTTGGGTAGTTTTAAATTTAGGTTGGATAAATTCATGAGTGAAAGGGGTTGGATTTGATTAAGAATTGCACATGAGTAAATAAAATTATCAAAGCTTATTTCTTGGGTAGCATTGAAAATTAGGTTGAACAAATATTCTGTTAGTGGGATGGAATGTGAAGGACCTGCCTAGTATGGGCCAACAGGCCTGCTGCAGTGTTCCTCCTTTCTTATGTTCTTATGTTCTCTTATATGCTGTTATTCTATTCAAGATTGATGGACTGACAACATCGTCTCAAGATTGAGGTCCTTGACAACCTCACACTCCTCCTGTTCTTCACGATTCTCCTTTGTATGGACTGATGAAGCCACTGTGTGGCGAAACGTTTCCTCAATAAAGATACCCAAGTGTTGCATATGTGTCTAATTTACCAACTCGTCGGTTCTCTGAACCATTCATTCACATACCTCGATCATGTCTCCCCTCATTCTACGTCTTACAAGTGAATGTAATTTAAGGGTCTTCAATCTTTCTTCGTAAGTTAGATTTCTAATGCTATGTATTAATTTAGTCATTCTACACTGAATGTTTTCTAACGAATTTATGTCCATTCTGTAATATGGAGACCAGAACTGAGCTGCGTAATCTAGGTGAGGCCTTACTAATGATGTATAAAGCTGTAACATAACCTCAAGACTTCTGTTGCTAACACTTCTTGATATAAATCCCAGTAATCTATTTGCCTTATTACGTACGCTTAGGCACTGCTGTATTGGTTTAAGGTTGCTGCTTACCATCACCCCCAAGTCCTTCTTGCAATCTGTATGGCTAAGTTCTACGTTATTTAACTTATAAATGCTTGGGTTATGGACACTCCCGAGCTTCAGAACCTTGCATTTATCTACATTGAACTGCATCTGCCACTTTTCTGACCACGAATTAAGTTTGTCTAAATCTTCCTGAAGTTCTATGACTTCTATGTTTGAATCAATTATCCTACCTATCTTCGTGTCGTCGGCGAATTTGCTCATATCACTAGTAATTCCCTCGTCAAGTTCATTGATATATATTATAAATAACAACGGGCCTAAGACTGATCCCTGTGGAACACCACTTGTTACATGTCCCCAATCGGATTTGACCCCATTTATGCACACTCTCTGCTTCCTATTGGTGAGCCATGACTCGATCCATGACAGCACTTTTTCCCCAATGCCATGAGCTGCCACTTTCTTTAACAGTCTCTGGTGCGGTACTCTATCAAAAGCCTTACTAAAGTCTAAATAAACAATATCGAATTCTTTATCGTGATCAACAGCCTCAAAAGCTTTACTGAAGAAGGTTAATTAATTAGATAGGCAGGAACGGCCCCGCGTGAATCCATGCTGAGTATCATTAATCAAATTATGGTTATCTAGATGACTTCTAATAATATCAGCTATAATTGACTCTAGTAATTTGCCTACAATTGAGGTCAGGCTTATTGGGCGGTAATTTGACGGTAGTGACTTATCCCCTGCTTTAAAAATAGGAATTACATTAGCCATGTTCCACATATCAGACACAACACCTGTTTGAAGAGATAAATTAAAAATGTTAGATAATGGTTCACAGAGTTCCATTTTGCATTCCTTAAGAACCCTTGCAAAAAGCTCATGAAGACCCCGGCGATTTATTTTGTTTCAGTCGGTCTAGTTGTTTCATAACCATTTCGCTAGTGACTGTGATATTACATAATTTATCTTCTTCTGGGTCTCTACCTGGAGTCTACCTGGAGAGAATTCCAGGGTCAACGCCCCCGCGGCCCGGTCTGTGACCAGGCCTCATGTTGGACCAGAGCCTGATCAACCAGGCTGTTACTGCTGGCCGCATGCAGTCCAACGTACATACCACAGCCCGGCTGATCAGGTACCAACTTGAGGTGCCTGTCCAGTGCCTGCTTGAAGACAGCCAGGGGCTTGTTGGTAATCCCCCTGATGTATGCTGGGAGGCAGTTGAACAATCTTGGGCCCCTGACACTTATTGTGTTGTCCCTCAGCGTGCTAGTTTCACCCCTGCTCTTCATTGGGGGGATGTTACATCGCCTGCTGAGTCTTTTGCTTTCGTAGGGAGTGATTTTTGTGTGCAAGTTTGGTACTAAGCCCTCGATAATTTTCCATGTGTATATAATAATGTATCTCTCCCGCCTGCATTCTCTGCAGGTTCTCTGAAGGTTCTCTGCACATTTTCAAGGTCAGCAATTTCACCCGCCTTGAAAGGTGCAGTTAGTGTGCAGCAATATTCCAGCCTAGATAGAACAAGCGATCTGTAAAGTGTCAACATGGGCTTGGCATCCCTGGTTTTGAAGGTTCTCATTATCCATCCTGTCATTTTTCGAGCAGATGCAATTGCTACATTGTTATGGTCCTTAAAGGTGAGATCCTCTGACATGATCACTCCCAGGTCTTTGACATTAGTTTTTCTCTCTATTGTGTGGTTGGAATTAGTTTTGTACTCCGATGAGATTTTAATTTCTTCACGTTTTCCGTATCTGAGTAATTGAAATTTCTCATCATTGAACTTCATATTGTTTTCTGCAGCCCATTTAAAGATTTGGTTTATGTCTGCTTGGAGTCTTGCAGTGTCTTCAATGGTGGACACTGTCATACAGATTCGGGTGTCATCTGCAAAGGAAGACACAGCACTGTGGCTTATATCCCTGTCAATATCTGATATGTGGATGAGGAATAGGATGGGAGCAAGTACTGTGCCTTGTGGAACAGAGCTTTTCACAGTAGCTGCCTCAGACTTTACTCTGTTGACTACTACTCTTTGTGTTCTACATGTTAGGAAATTATAGATCCATCTACCAACTTTTCCTGTTATTCCTTTATCACGCATTTTGTGTGCTATTACACCATGGTCACACTTGTCAAAGGCTTTTGCATAATCTGTGTATATAACATTTGCATTCTGTTTATCTTCTAGAGCATCCGGGACCTTGTCATAGTGGTCCAGTAGTTGGGACAGACAGGAGCGGCCTGCTCTAAACCCATGCTGTCCTGGGTTGTGCAATTGATGGGTATCAAGATGGGTGGCGATCTTGCTTCTTAGAACCCTTAAAAAGTTTTTTATGATATGGGACTTTAGCGCAATTGGTCTGTAGTTCTTTGCTATTGCTTTACTGCCCCCTTTGTGGAGCGGGGCTATGTCTGTTGTTTTTAGTAGCTGCGGGACGATCCCAGTGTCCATGCTCCCTCTCCATAGGATGTTAAAAGCATGTGATAGGGGCTTCTTGCAGTTCTTGATGAACACGGAGTTCTGTAAAAATTAATTACTGGGATATTATTAGTGTCTTCCTGTGTGAAAACCGAGAGAAAATAATTATTAAAAATAGAGCACATATCATTCTCCTTGTCAGTAAGATGCCCAGAGTTATTTTTAAGGGGACCTATCATATCCCTAACTTTTGTTCTATAAACCTGGAAAAAACTTTTTGGGTTAGTTTTTGAATCCCTAGCAACTTTAATTTCATAGTCCTGTTTAGCTTTTCTTATCCCCTTTTTAACGTCCCTCTTAATGTCAGTATACTGATTTATAAGATGACCCTCACCTCTTTTTATGCGCCTATAAATTCCTTTCTTCTGCCCTAAAAGATACTTGAGCCTATTATTCATCCATTTTGGGTCATTTCTACTTGATCTAATTTCTTTATATGGGATAAATGTTCTTTGGGCAGCCTGTATAGTGTTAAGAAAACTGTAATATTGATACCTCTCTTCGTCACCCCAGTCCACAGTTGATAAGTGTTCTCTAAGTCCATTATAATCTGCTAAGCAAAAATCTGGGACCGTTACTGAATTATCCCTACTATCATACATCCATTCAATGCTAAAGGTAATTGACTTGTGGTCGCTTGAGCCGAGTTCCTCTGTAATTTCTCAATTATTAACAAGTGTTTCCTTGCTTGCCAGAACCAAGTCAAGTAGGTTATTTCCCCTTGTAGGTTCTGTCACAAACTGCTTCAAAAAGCAATCCTGAACTACTTCTAAAAAGTCGTTAGATTCTAAATTCCCTGTCAATAAATTCCAATTAATCTGACTAAAGTTAAAGTCCCCTAGAATTACTACGTTATCGTGCCTTGTGGCCTTAACAATTTCCTCCCAAAGTAGTCTCCCTTGTTCCCTATCTAAGTTTGGAGGATGGTAAATCACGCCTAAAATCAATTTTTCACACCCCTCTGAAAATTCTATCCAGACAGACTCTGTATGTGTTATTTCAGACTTTATACCCATTTTTATGCAACAATTTAAATGATCACGGACATAGAGTGCAACCCCCACCCCCTTCCCGATACTTCTGTCTACTTGGAACAATTTAAAACCCTGAATGTGACATTCGGCAGGCATGTCCCGATTTTTCATATTAAACCATGTCTCAGTTATTGCAAAAACATCATTATTACCCGTACTTGCAACTAATCTCAACTCGTCCATCTTATTTCTAGCACTACGACTATTGGTGTAATATACATTTAAAGACCCTCCTTTCTTTTTACCCTTCCTGCTCATTTCTGTTTTTCCACTATACCTATTACTGTCCTTGTCACCTAGTGCCACTGGCTTTCCAATACCCACCTTATTCTGCCTATTACTAGTTCCCCTAGAATTTATAACATTACTACACTGGGACTTCACTGTTTTCCCCCCATAACCCATACCACTTGCTTTTTCTAGTTTAAAGCCCTAACAGCTCCCTCCACTGCAGTTGCCAGTGCCCGCACCCCAGACCTAGATAAGTGAGCCCCATCCCTGGCATACATGTCATTTCTGCCATAGAAGAGGTCCCAGTTGTCAATGAATGTTACTGCATTTTCCTTACAGTATTTGTCCAGCCAGCAATTGACACCAATTGCCCTGGACAACCATTCATTTCCAACTCCTCTCCTTGGCAAAATACCACATATGACAGGGTTCCCACCCTTCTTCCTAATTCTGTCTATTGCTGACCTATAGCTGCTAATCAGCTCCTCACTTCTACGTCTGCCAACATCGTTGCCTCCAGCACTGAGACAGATAATAGGATTGCTCCCATTACCTCTCATGATGGCGTCCAGACGGCTAACAATATCTTTCATCCCAGCCCCAGGATAACACACCCTCTGCCTCCTATAAGAACATAAGAACATAAGAATGGAGGAACACTGCAGAAGGCCTACTGGCCCATACAAGGCAGATCCTTATCAAAACCACCTCTACCTAAGAATTTACTCCCGTACTCACGACACTTTATCAAACCCAGCCCCTCCCACTCATATATTTGTCCAATCTCTTTTTAAAGCCACCCAAGGTCCTAGCCTCTATCACCATACTCGGAAGATTGTTCCACGCATCTACAACTCTGTTCGAAAACCAGTACTTGCCTATGTCCTTTCTAAATCTAAATTTATCCAATTTAAATCCGTTATTTCTGGTTCTTACTTGGTTCGATATCCTCAGTATTTTATTAATATCTCCTTTGTTTATGCCCATCATCCACTTGTACACCTCGATGATATCTCCCCTCATTCTACGTCTCTCCAGAGAGTGGAGATTCAACGCTCTAAATTTATCTTTATACGGGAGATTTCTTATACTGTAAATCATTTTAGTCATTCTTCTCTGTATGTTCTCCAACGAATCTATATCCATTCTGTAGTAAGGAGACCAAAACTGAGCTGCATAATCCAAATGAGGTCTCACTAGTGATGTATAGAGCTGTAAAATAACTTTTGGACTTCTGTTGCTTATACTTCTTGAAATAAATCCTAGTAATCTGTTAGCCTTATTGCGCACACTTAGGCACTGTTGTCTTGGCTTTAGATTTCTGCTTACCACGACTCCCAAGTCTTTTTCACATTCTGTATGATCAAGCTCTACTTCACCTAGTTTATAAATTCGAGGGATATTTTCATTACCAAGGACTAGTACCTTACACTTGTCCACATTGAACTTCATCTGCCACTTTTCAGACCAAGACATTAATTTGTCCAAATCCTCCTGGAGTTCACTTGTATCCTCCTCAGAATTAATTATACGGCCTATCTTTGTATCATCAGCAAATTTACTCATGTCACTTGCAATTCCTTCATCAAGGTCATTTATGTAAATTATGAACAACAATAGGCCTAAAACTGATCCTTGTGGAACGCCACTAGTGACTAATCCCCATTCAGATTTGACCCCATTAATGGAAACTCTCTGCTTTCTATTGGTAAGCCATGCCTCTATCCATGCTAGAACTTTACCTCCTATACCATGAGCTGCCACCTTTCTTAAGAGTCTCTTGTGAGGTACTCTATCGAAGGCCTTACTGAAATCCAAGTAAACTATATCATATTCTTTATCACTGTCTACTGCCTCAAATGTTTTATTGAAAAACGTCAGTAAATTTGTCAGGCAGGAACGACCTCTCGTGAACCCATGCTGAGATTCATTAATCAAATTATGTTCTTCAAGGTGACTTCTAATAATATCAGCTATAATTGATTCTAATAATTTGCCTACTATAGACGTGAGGCTTATTGGACGGTAATTTGATGGAATTGACTTATCCCCTGATTTGAATATAGGAACTACATTAGCTATCTTCCACATCTCTGGCACAACACCAGTTAGGATGGACGTATTAAACACATTCGTTAATGGCTGACTAAGTTCCATCTTGCATTCTTTAAGTACCCTGGAAAACAACTCGTCGGGTGGAAAAATAAACACATAAGCAGTATAATGTGATCCTTTATTGACAACGTTTCGCCCACGCAGTGGGCTTTATCGAGTCACAGACAGATCTACCTGGAAAATGAGCAACATAGAGATATATATAGGGTACAGTCAGGTGGAGAATGCTGGGTCAGATGGAGAAAGCTGCATGTGAGTCTTAAAAGTAGTGTGAAAACATAGTGTGACTTAAAGGACCTGCAGTGTACCATTCTTGAGTTCTAGGTGGGATAGCGTTGAAGAAGTTTCTTGGCAATAGGTTCAGCTATGTTCAACACCGAAATTTACACAACCATTTAATCAACTACAGAAACGCAAGACTCATCGCCAGAGAAGACAACACGCAATACCGAAGAATCCTAGAATCATCACTCATCTGTATGTCCAACAACTTTAACCAGAACAACGGCTTCTACAACATAGCTGAACCTATTGCCAAGAAACTTCTTCAACGCTATCCCACCTAGAACTCAAGAATGGTACACTGCAGGTCCTTTAAGTCACACTATGTTTTCACACTACTTTTAAGACTCACATGCAGCTTTCTCCATCTGACCCAGCATTCTCCACCTGACTGTACCCTATATATATCTCTATGTTGCTCATTTTCCAGGTAGATCTGTCTGTGACTCGATAAAGCCCACTGCGTGGGCGAAACGTTGTCAATAAAGGATCACATTATACTGCTTATGTGTTTATTTTTCCATTGTGTCGGTATTTTATACCATTTATTTCCAACTCGTCGGGTCCCGGGGACTTATTTTGCTTCAGTTTATCTATCTGTTTGATAACCATGTCCCTCGTGACAGTAATATTAGTTAATTTGAATTCTTCAGGAACTGAATAATTGTTAATTTCTGGAATCTCATTTACGTCTTCTTGTGTAAAGACTGACAAAAAATAGTCATTAAATAGAGAACACATTTCCAGTTCGTTATCCGTCAGCTGTCCATTCCCAGTTTTCAGAGGTCCTACCTTTTCCCTCACCTTCGTCCTATACATTTGAAAGAACCCTTTTGGATTAGTCTTTGATTCATTAGCAACCTTAATCTCATAGTCACGTTTAGCCTTTCTAATCCTCTTTTTTACTTCTCTTTTCAACTGAACATATTGGTCAATAAGGTTAACATCTCTTTTGATGCGCCTATAAATTCCTCTTTTCTATCCATAAACTTAATCTGCCTGTCCCCAACTAAAACAATGTTCTTACCTCGACTGGCGGTGTGCATGACGTTCTCGACGGTCTTTGTAGAGATGGTCTTCTCTGGGATGTCTTCACATTCGTCTGATAACAAGGAAAAAGAGTTGCTGGTTTTCACAGCAGTCTAATGGACCTTCTTCAACTTCAGCTTCGTCCCTTCAGATTCGACTAGCATCCATTCGTTGGTCTGATCATCGGCGACATTGTTCCGGGGATAATCCCTGCATATACCCTTCAAACGTTGAATCTCTCTTCTAGCTTCCGTTAATTCCGCCCTAAGTTGGAGATATAGCTGCTCGTAGTCGAGGGAAACCATCATCCAATCTCAGGTAGCTAATAACGGAAGCACAGTAGAAAAGTCTTCACCGAGCAAAGATGGTTCAGTCCACAGAGAGTACACAAGACACGTCGTCAATAAACTAGCCACTTCGGTGGCAAAATCTAATCTCTAATCTGAAAGACTCCTTCATTGTCGTCTGTGCTGACGATCATGAAGCTTCTAAATAGATGGACGACACCTCTATGAAGACTCTCAGTGACCGACAATTCACCATCTCTCCTTCACCTTTCCTGCTGGCGAAACGTTCCGTTTTCGTCAAACGGTTGGACAAGCTCATCACTTCCCTATCGACTGCAGACCTTAAGACCTCTATCGAGGAACAAAACACTTGGGCCTCAATTGATAACATCGTTAAAATTCCAAACGCTTCTACAATGATCAAGTTCACCTTCTCCAACATCAACATGGCTACCAGAGCACTGTCTGATGGAATAGCCATCTCTTACTACCACATCCATCCCAGAAACATCGAGCCAGAGCGTTCTGCTCACGTCTGCCTATGCTGGACCTGCTATTCGTACCACTACTCGACGCCTGAATGTCCCTGAAAGGAAAGAAGCTCTGTACCAACTGTGTAAAGGATTGCCATAATTCACAGAATGTTCCACCACCATTACTATTCCTATCTGCCTCAACTGCAAGGGTACTCATCATACCCATGCAGCAAAATGTCTTCTAAGGAAAAAAGTACTCTCCCAGAAGATAAAAGATGAGAAGAAGAACAGCCAGAAATCACCGACATTCGCCGCCATCACTAAACTGCAGATGGATACCAAGAAAATCCTACAAGCAACACAGCAACCATCTCCACCCAGCACTTCTCTATCTCGTGTTGTATGTGTGTGTGCCTGGAGCTGAGTCTTGACCCCTGCAACCACAATTAGGTGAGTACAACTAGGTGATCACACACACACACACGGGGACAGGAGCTAAGTCTCGATCCCTGCAACCACAATTAGGTGAGTATTAGGTGAGTACATACACATATGGTAATGCTTTATTTACAGTGAGTAAAGTCAGAGTATTTCTCCAGAATGGTCTGTAATATACCACTCTGGATAAAATACTTTACAATTTCTTGAACATTTCTGAGTGAGTTGTCTGTTAGTTAGTTTAATATCTTTATTATGCACCCCATACCCATCCTGTGGGCGGTAGTCAAAAGATTACAGAGGTACATAATTGGTCCAGGGACTGGACCCCAAAGTTTTGATAGCTGAACAAGTTACAGCGGTAACGAACTAGATCTGGTCATAGTTATGACCAAGTTTCAAAGGTAATGAGCTCCAGGTAGAGCTGGTCACACTCATGACAAGTTACAAGGTAATGAGCTCCAGGTAGAGCTGGTCACACTCATGACAAGTTACAAGGTAATGAGCTCCAGGTAGAGCTGGTCACACTCATGACAAGTTACAAGGTAATGAGCTCCAGGTAGAGCTGGTCACACTCATGACAAGTTACAAGGTAATGAGCTCAGGTAGAGCTGGTCACACTCATGACAAGTTACAAAGGTAATGAGCTCCAGGTAGAGCTGGTCACACTCATGACAAGTTACAAAGGTAATGAGCTCCAGGTAGAGCTGGTCACACTCATGACAAGTTACAAAGGTAATGAGCTCCAGGTAGAGCTGGTCACACTCATGACAAGTTACAAAGGTAATGAGCTCCAGGTAGAGCTGGTCACACTCATGACAAGTTACAAAGGTAATGAGCTCCAGGTAGAGCTGGTCACACTCATGACAAGTTACAAAGGTAATGAGCTCCAGGTAGAGCTGGTCACACTCATGACAAGTTACAAAGGTAATGAATCATAATCACATCATACATAGTTACAATCATGAACAAATTACAGAGTAATGAGGAACAAACATTCTGGGAATGCATCCATTGCCCTCAACAACAGAAGCTGCAAGGTGCCTGTCCCTCTTCGGCAGGACAGCCAGACAGCCATTGCAAACAGCAGCAGGCTTTTAATTTTATCGCACTCCAGTAGATAATGACGCAAGGTGTGACGCACTCCAGTACACAGTTAAATTAAATTAAATTAAAATTCTTTATTTCTGATAATATTACAATGTGGGGTTTACATACTTATTACAAGAAGGCCACTAGTATGCCTAGGTATGCCTAGGCATTTCAGGCAGACTTATACTAGATCTTACTCTATATTGACACAATAATTATACTGGTATTAAGGTTAGGTAATTGTAGTGATTAACTAGATTTACAAAATTGAGGTAGTTCAAAATATTTAAGAACTTAACAATTAGTCGTAGGCAAACTTATGACTAGCTTAAGAATTATGAAGCAATAGTTGTATTCAGAATTTTGTTTACAGTCATGTGTAAATTAAGGGGAATCACAGATATCAATAAGTGTATTTTGCTTTGGATATGTGCAAGATAAAGCAGTTTTCATGTGGTTAACTACCGGTGGGGTGTGTAAGTGAGATAAGATGTTTTTTAACGGTGCTTTTGAAAATGGTGGTTGTGTCTGCAGTTCTAGAGTTTTCAGGCAGGGAGTTCCAGATTTTAGGCCCTTTTATGTACATTGAATTTTTGTATAGATTTAGCCGGACACGGGGAATGTCAAAGAGATGTTTGTGTCTGGTGTTATGTCTGTGGGTTCTGTCACAACTATCAAGAACGTGTTTTAGTTCAGGGTTAATATTTTAATTTATGTTCTATAGATGTAGATTGCAGAGTAGTAAGTGTGGATGTTCTGAACAGTGAGTAAGTCTAGGTCTTTGAAGAGTGGGGGGGAGTTGTCTAGCATTGGATTGCGTGATAATTCTTACTACGGCTTTTTGTTGGGTTATTATTGGCTTTAGGTGGGTAATTGCTGTTGATCCCCAAACACAAATGGCATATTTGAGGTAGGGATAGATGAGTGAATAGTATAGTGTGAGTAGGGTTGATTGTAGTACGTAGTAACGTATCTTAGAGAGGATCCCAACAGTTTTGGATACTTTTTTTGTTATGTGTTGGATATGGGTGCTGAATTTCAGGTTGCTGTCGAGGTGTAGGCCCAGGAATTAAGAGTGTTGTCGATCTTAATGATTAATTGTGCATCACCTGCTCTGTTACCAAACATAATATAGAAGGTCTTATCAGTGTTGAGTGTAAATTTATTGGCTGTCATCCATGTAGATATTTTTAGTAATTCATCGTTAACAAGGGTGTTGAGCGTGGCAAGATTTGGTTGGGAGATGACATAAGTCGTGTCGTCAGCAAAGATAATTGATTTCAGGTGTTGTGATACATAGGGAAGATCATTGATGTATAAGATAAAGAGCAGGGGACCATGGACACTTCCTGTGGTACTCCAGTATCAAGTGGTCGTGTCGAGGAGGTTGTGTCTTTAATGGTGACATACTGATACCTATTAGTAAGGTAGGATTGAGATATGCAAGTGCATGACCTCTTATAATAATAATAATAATAATAATAATAATAATAATAATAATATTTTTATTTGGACATGATACAAAGAATTACATTTGTTTAT
>WNWK01031850.1:0-22383 GCA_009830355.1 Cherax destructor
AGTTCACTAATTGTAGATAAATGGTTAGGGGTATTTTTTTCTGATATATGCATAGCTTATTAAAGGAAATTGCTGTTGCGCAATTTGTAACATGTAATTATTGAACGTTTCGGAACTGTAAAATGTAATTTTAAATGTAATTTTAATTTTTGTGAACTGTAAAATTTATTTGCAGTCGTCAATGAGTATCACTGTATATCCTTAGGAATAGAAAATATGTTATGGTGGACTGTATTTCATTATTTGGGTTTATGTTTTGTGGACTCTGTATTTATTTATTAGGGGAAAGGGGACAAGAGTTCACTGGTGGTAGAGGTAAGGGTTTTAGGGCATAGTTTTCTGAGGTTTTCTGATATTTTCGATATTTTCACTGTTTAACCAAAGAATTGCTGTTGTATAATTTGCAACATGTATTTTGCATGTTTGACTTATAAATGTATATTTATTGGAAACTAATAAAATGTAAAAAAAAAAAATTTCCTCTGTGCCTCAATTTGTGCAGTTTGGAACAATATTAGGCGTTCCATCCTGTTGAATTGGTCCTGAGATATAGGATCAAAGGGCAAGGGGGAAGGTAAATGAACAGGTTTATCTGGATAGACCCTAGGTCGGGCACCTAGTCCAGCCATGCCTATAGAGCCTAGATCTGGTCTAGTATAAGTAGAGACAGGTGTAGCATAAACAGTACTAGTATGAGGCTGCGTCATACTTCCAGCTACACTCTGTACAAATGTCTGAGGCAGACAGTAGGGAGTGAAAGAAAACTGAGCAGTAACACTAGGCTCAGAAACCTCTGCCTGAGTTGCTCTCTTTTCTACGTCATCAATTAGCGACATACTTTCTAATTGTGACACTAAGCTCTCTGACTTTGATTCTGAATCAGACCTCTCTGTATTATCAGGAAACAACATATCTTTAATTATTGTTCTGACTGTTACTGCGGTGTAACTACGGTTGTACGTCACACCCAGATATTTGGCTACCTGCCAACAAGTCTGAAGCTTTAAAGTACGTAACTTAGACAAAGTCAGAGTATCAATTAAATTTTTCACCTTATCATACATCACGAAAATAAATACAATATGAGAGAGTGATTATGGGAAGCTAGAATCCTAATGTAAGAATTTACTTTACAATTTATACCAGTGTTGGTTGTCTTAGAGCCAGAGCTCATTAACAGTATTTCCATCTCCTTGGATCAAGAGACTCGGACAGGTACATACATCCCCTATGATGTTGTACAAGACCAAACTCCTAGTCTTCAGATTAAGAAATTACTCAAAGTGTTTGACCATAGAGTTACTAGTATGGCAAACTGGACAATTCCTCCAACACCTTGGATCAAGAACCTCCCGGACAAGCCCCCATTTGTTACAAAATGACACGATATCTATTAACAATAGATATCTCCAGTGAACACTAGAAAGGAAAGCCCTTCTAGCATCCAGCCTGTTACTGGGCTTTTGCAACAAAGTCAGTATCCTGGTTCAGTTATCCGACATATTATATAGCTGAAGAGGATTGCAACTGATAGGGTACTAACCAAACAGATATTTAAAAGGTTTATTAACAAAGTGAGAAAATCTAGGGTAGCAAAGTAAATCAAATATAAAGATATTAATTAAGATATCAATTAGGTTAATTAGGAGGGTAGCTCCTACACTGCTCTCATATACAATAAGTCTGTGCTGAGGGCACATATATATAAATGACTCAGAAGTACCATCAGGTACAATGTCAGTAATACAATAATATATACAAATAATAATAAATGTGTGTATGAGTGTGCTCCCGGTAACTATTAGACTCGACTCAACCAGTGTACGACATAACATCTCATAAGCTAGCTGTACTAAACTGACAATCTGAACAGCTTGATTGTCCAGTAAAATGACCACTTCGCAGAACAGCAATATAACAGGCAACCGCAACACAGCGTCAGGAACAAGGAGATAGAAAATCGACCCTAACTGGGGACCATCAGTAGATCCTCCAAAACAGTCCCAAAACTCCCTTGCTACTGAAACTAGGTTCAGCATAAACAATCCCAAACTGTGGCGGTGCACAGATGCCTTATCGAATTAGGTCCAGAGCTAGAGCTTGAGACCTGAGTAGTATCAAAGTGTCAAGGTGACACACAACCCAGAACAACGTCGAAAATCACTGTCTAGTCTATTCTCTGTGAACAGAGTTACACAGAGTTCTGAGAAGTATGATTCGCCTCACCCACGAATGCATACTCTACCCAACAGAGTCTAATGTCGAGAAAACAAGTAGAAATAGAGTGAGGTGTTGACTCGACAAAGTCAGCAGGCCAGAGAGAGCGAGGAAAGAGGAACAACCACACAGCTCAGGTGTGTTCAGAGACTGACTCCTCCCAGCAACTAGACGCCGGCAGCATAACAGTAGTTTGCCAACACCAAGGCAGTAACTACACACTCTCAAACACAACAATATTACATCCTACCTAATAAATAGAGCTAAGTTAAATAAGAGTCTAATAATAATATAAAGCAAAATATTCACGATTTAGCTATTATCGAGAATATCAGCAATATAAAATTATAGAAAATGGAAATATACATTATATACATTGAGGCCCAGTTCAAGGGGCGCAATATCCATGTACAGAACGTTCTTAAGTGCCTTTAAGGTTCCAACCAGAGCACCACAAAGCACGGAAATTTGGCCGTTATGCAACTGAAACATTTCTAAGTTCCTCCTTCTACAGTTTTCAAGACCTGATGTTATGGTTGCTGCGTTCTCAGCCCATAAAAAAAAGCGGACTGGGCAAGTTTGACATTCCTGTTCCATAGTTCCTGATGGCATTTACGTGTCTACCTGTTAGAGAATTGTAAATCCTGGATGAAACGAGAGGAGGGCTGAACACGTAATGATAAGGGTGTAATAATATTGGTAGAATTACCGACAATATGTTAAGTAAAAGGACACAAATGCAACTAATGTGACATTTTATTGTGGCAACGTTTCGCTCTCCAGGAGCTTTGTCATGCCGTTACAAACAATACATGGACACAGAGGGTATATATATGCTCAGAATGAGGTGTAGTAGTAGAGACATAACTACTTCAACTTATATCTCTACTACTACCACCACCACTAGTATTACACCTCACTCTGAGCATATATATACTCTATGTGTCAATGTATTGTTTGTAACAGCTGACAAACTCCTGGAGAGCAAACGTTGTCCAATAAAATGTCACATTAGTGTATTTGTGTCCTTTACTAACATATAAGGTGTTCAATAACTTTGTTCATAGCTTCGAACACAAATGAGGGTTTAACCACAGTGAAGAGAGAATCTATGGGGAAGGCTTCACTGTGGGTAACAGCTATGGCTATGAAAGCTAAGCTAGTGCAGTGCAGCCGGCAGATTGCTCAACAACATATCTCAAGTTCTCCAACTCTTGAGGCATGTACCTATATAGGAGAGTTAACCTCCATAGCCTAACTTCAGGCGATATATATCTTAAAATCTCTGAAAGAACCTAGAACCTTCACTTGTTCTGAAAACCAATCCAGACTGGTTAGCTGGACCATAGACCGGAGGCGGGATGCGACCCACCTTTCTGAGGCTATAGAGCCCTTGCACATTGCTATTACAGCCATAGCTATGGCTGTGTTTGTGATTTTAATGGTTCGTGTTTTGAAAATCAAATGATCTATTAGTTTTGTGACATCAGAAATGTTAGGAGAGTCAGACTGGAAGCTAGCTTCCCCAGAGAAGAGATGCAACAAGCCTGGAACACCAGGCTTGTTGCTTCCAGTCTGACTCTCCTAACATTTCTGATGTCACAAAACTAATAGATCATATGATTTTTAAAACACGAACCATTAAAATAAAAAACACAGCCATAGCTCTGTCTGTAATAGCAATGTGCAAGGGCTCCATAGTCTCAGAAAGGTGGGTTGCATCCTGCCTCCGGTCTATGCTCCTGTTCTTCAAGGTGACTTCTAATAATATCAGCTATAATTGATTCTAATAATTTGCCTACTATAGATGTGAGGCTTATTGGACGGTAATTTGATGGAATTGACTTATCCCCTGATTTGAATATAGGAAATACATTAGCTATCTTCCACATCTCTGGCACAACACCAGTTAGGATGGACGTATTAAACACATTCGTTATTTGCTGACTAAGTTCCATCTTGCATGCTTTAAGTACCCTGGAAAACAACTCGTCGGGTCCCTGGGACTTATTTTGCTTCAGTTTATCTATCTGTTTGATAACCATGTCCTTCGTGACTGTGAAGGTTGTTGCCAATCTTTTTAGGAAAAGTATAATAGAAAAAGACAATAATAACAAGAAAAATAAACACTTTATTTTAATAGAATGAAATGTAAATAATAAATACGTAAATATGATTATAATAATCCTATCTTAAGAAAAATGAAAAATGAAAACAAAAAATATATATATCTGATCCAAAGCTAGATATTTACACGTGTTGCTCTTGTTAACACAGAAGCAATGAATCCATGTTAGACTCTGTGGTGGTATTGTTGTTGTTGTTGTTGCCTCGATGTTTCCCACAAATCCAACAGTTTTCCAACATCCACAATGTCACAAATGATGTCAGGGACTCAGGTGAAAGTTGTCCCCTGGTAATGTACAGTTGCCTGAGGTTTCTAGTGTGGACTTAGGAACTACTGGTGTAGCGAAGAATTGGTGTTACTCTGTTTCTCAATTGGTGAGTACTCCGGCCCCCCACTCAGCCTTGAATCCGATGATCCGTTCGGAAACAGAGGACTGTGAAAGAAACCACAAGAATTACTCACCACTCTAGTATTAATTTACATAGTAGGCATAAAGCCTTTAAAAAAAATGGTGAAACTGTAATAAATAACTTTACCAAAAACCAAGGCAGGACAGAGCAGAAATTAATGTTGCTAAACATGAGTGAAGCTCCAAAAAAAATTAAAGAGTGAAGCTCTTGAACATAAAATAATGAAGATACGAGCAGCCGTGAAGTACTTACAGTGAGATCGGGCGTGGTCAGTCGTGTGATTTCAACCTGTCGCCGAAGCCTAGCATTACACCTCTCACCGGGTGGAAAAGGGGGAGGGGTATAGCAGCACCTCAACAAGCAAACTACCATTAAACCATCACTCTACATACCTTCACACTTTCATCACTCCTATCTATGGACTTTTCCCTCACAGTGACAGTAATATTAGTTAACTTGAATTCTTCAGGAACTGAATAATTGTTAATTTCTGTAATCTCATTTACGTCTTCTTGTGTAAAGACTGACAAAAAATAGTCATTAAATAAAGAACACATTTCCAGTTCGTTATCCGTCAGCTGTCCATTCCTAATTTTCAGAGGTCCTACCTTTTCCCTCACCTTCGTCCTATACATTTGAAAGAACCCTTTTGGATTAGTCTTTGATTCATTAGCAACCTTAATCTCATAGTTACGTTTAGCCTTTCTAATCCCCTTTTTTACTTCTCTTTTCAAATGAACATATTGGTCAATAAGGTTAACATCTCTTTTGACGCGCCTATAAATTCCTCTTTTATCCCCTAATAGATGTTTTAGCCTCTTGTTAAACCATTTGGGATCGTAATTATTTGACCTAAATTTTCTCTGGGGAATAAATATAATCTGTGCACGTTGTACATTATTAAGAAAAAAATCATAAACGCAGATCCCATCGTAATCGTTAGCTAGATTACCCCAGTCGAGATTAGACAGGTGTTCTCTAAGTCCAAAATAGTCTGCAGAACGAAAATCAGGAACTTTTACCGTATTATCCCTATTCTCGTACTCCCAGGTAATATTAAAAGTAATGGATTTGTGATCACTTGCGCCAAGCTCTTCAGTGATATCCAGATTATTTAAAAGGGTTTCTTTATTTGACAAGACTAATTCGAGCAAATTATTACCTCTGGTAGGTTCCATCACACACTGCTTCAAAAAACAGTCCTGAACTAATTCCATAAAGTCGCTGGACTCCAGATTACCGGTCAAAGGAGTCCAGTCAATTTGACTAAAGTTAAAATCCCCTACTATCACTACGTTATTGTGTCTAGAAGCCCTAACAATTTCGTCCCAAAGAAGTCTCCCTCTATCGTGATACAAGCCTGGAGGTCGGTATATAACACCTACAATCAGTTTTTTTTGAACTAGAAACTCTAATCAAACAGATTCTGTCAATGATCCATCTATTTTATGCCTGTTTTATGCAGCAATTTATATTTTCTCGTACATATAATGCAACTCACCCTTTCCCATTATATCTATCTACATGGAACAACTTAAACCTGAATATGACACTCAGCAATCATATCCCGACTCTTTATATTATACCATGTTTCAGTTATTGCAATGACATCAAGTTCCCAGAAATGCTACCAAACATAATTCGTTAATTTTATTTCTGGCGCTCGACAGTTAGTGTAAATACATTGAGATGTATCTTCTTGTGAACCTTTAATCATATTCAGCTTTGTTTACACAAATTCTGTTACTATTATTACCCTGGTTTACTATTATTACTAATAGATCATATGATTTTCAAAACACGAACCATTAAAATCACAAACACAGCCATAGCTCTGGCTGTAATAGAATGTCAAGGGCTCCACAGTCTCAGAAAGGTGGGTCCATCCGCCTTCGGTCTTGCTCCTGCTAACCAGTCTGGATTAGTTTTCAGAACAAGTGAAGGTTCAAGGTTCTTGCAGAGATTTGATTATATGTAATTACTGTGGAGGTTAGCTGAAAATAACACATAGCATATATGATCCTTTCATGAAACGTCGACGCATTAATAATCAAACAGACAGACTACCCTAATGACGAACATAGAATATAAGGTGTCAGTCAGTGGAGATGCTGGTCAGATGACTGCATGTGAGTCATAGTGTGAAACATAGTGACAAGGCCTGCAGGTCCTTGTCACCTATGTTTCACACTCAAGCTCCATGCGCTCATCTGACCACATTCCGACTGACCTTATATCTCTATGTTGCTCATTCCAGGATCTGTTGTGACTCAGAAAGCATGCGTGAGGTTCATAAAGGATCACATCTGCTTATGTGTTTATTTTCCATTGTATCAGTATTTATACCATTTATTTCCATCGAGGTTAGCTCTCCTGCATAGGTACATGCCTAAAGAGTTGGATAACTTGAGATATGTTATTGAGCAATCTGCCGGGGCAGGCTGCACTAGCTTAGCTTTCATAGCCATAGCTGTTACCCACAGTGAAGCCTTCCCCATAGATTCTCTCTTCACTGTGGTTGAACCCTCTGTTGTGTTCGAAGCTATGAACAAAGTTATTGAACACCCTTATCATGTTAAGTAAAAGGACACAAATACAACTAATGTGACATTTTATTGTGACAACGTTTCGCTCTCCAGGAGTTTTGTCAAGCCGTTACAAACGATACATGGACACTGAGGGTTAATATATGCTCAGAGTGAGGTGTAATACTAGTGGTGGTGGTAGTAGTAGAGATATAAGTTGAAGTAGTTATGTCTCTACTACTACAACCACCAGTATTACACCGCACTCGAGCATATATATACCCTCTGTGTCCATGTATTTTTTGTAACGGCTTGACAAAGCTCCTGGAGAGCGAAACGTTGCAACAATAAAATGTCACATTAGTGGCATTTGTGTCCTTTTACTTAACATATTGTCGGTAATTCTACCATATTATTACACCCTTATCATTACGTGTTCAGCCCTCCTCTCATTTCATCCAGGATTTACAATTCTCTAACAGGTAGACACGTAAATGCAATCAGGAACTATGGAACAGGAAGGTCAAACTTGCCCAGTCCGCTTTTTTTATGGGCTGAGAACGCAGCAACCATAACATCAGGTCTTGAAAACTGTAGAAGGAACTTAGAAATGTTTCAGTTGCATAACGGCCAAATTTCCGTGCTTTTTGGTGCTCTGGTTGGAACCTTAAAGGCACTTAAGAGCGTTCTGTACATGGAGTACCGCAATAGACGAAAACTTGTGATCGATGATCTTGGAGTGCGAATTAGTGTACAATAACGATACCCAATAACGATATATAACTTTAGGTTTAGAAAGGATATAGGAAAGTATTGGTTTGGAAATAGGGTAGTTGATGAGTGGAACAGTCTGCCTAGTAGGGATACTGAAGCTAGGACCATGGGTAGTTTCAAATTTAGGTTGGATAAATTCATGAGTGGGAGGGGTTGGATTTGAGTGGGACTCGCACATGAGTAAATAGAATTATCAAAGCTTATTTCTTGGGTAGCATTCAAAATTGGCTTGAGCAAATATTCTGTTAGTGGGACGGATTGTGAAGGACCTGCCTAATATGAGCTAGCAGGCCTGCTGCAGTGTTCCTCCTTTCTTATGTTCTTATGTTGCACATGTCTTAATTTCATCAATTTTTTAAAGAATACAGCATATGTGTGAAGGAGAAGCTTATATACCGTAGGCAGGAGAGGTGCAGCAGCCGTAGGTTGTGTCACATTTGTCCAATGTGGAATTTATCAAGCCCAAGGGTTAAGCAATCACATTTGCTGTATTCTTTACAAGATTGATGGACTGACTAAATCGACTCAAGGCCGAGGGACTGATTACCTCAAACTCCTCCTGATCTTCCCGATTCTTTTTTGTATGGACTGATGAAGCCACTGTGTGGCATTATAAATATAATACATAGCATTAGAAATTTAATACCTAGTATTAGAAATCTTCTGTACGAAGAAAGATTGAAGACCCTAAAATTACATTCACTTGTAAGACGAAGAATGAGGGGAGACATGATCCAGGTATACAAGTGGAAAATGGGTGTTAACAAAGTGGATATAAACAAGGTCTTGAGGATATCTCTCCAAAAGAGAACCCGCAATAATGGATTCAAATTAGATAAGTTTAGATTTAGAAAGGATATAGGAAAGTATTGGTTTGGAAATATGGTAGTTGATGAGTGGTTATTGAAGCTAGGACCTTGTTTAGTTTCAAATTTAGGTTGGATAAATTCATGAGTGAGAGACATTGGATTTGAGTGCACTTACACATGAGTAAATAGAATTATCAAAGCTTATTTCTAGGGTAGCATTGAAAATTAGGTTTAGCAAATATTCTGTTAGTGGGATGGATTGATCGAGGTATACAAGTGGAAAATGGGTATTAACAAAGGGGATATAAATAAGGTCTTGAGGATATCTCTCCAAGAGAGAACCCGCAATAATGGATTCAAATTAGATAAGTTTAGATTTAGAAAGGATATAGGAAATTATTCGTTTGGAAATAGGGTAGTTGATGAGTGGAACAGTCTGCCTAGTAGGGTTATTGAAGCTAGGACCTTGGGTAGTTTCAAATTTAGGTTGTAAATCCTGCAGACCGAGGTGAGATCGACGTACCTGGATGAAACGAGAGGCACACGTAATAATAAGAGTGTTCAATAACTTTGTTCATAGCTTCAGCTACTTCCAACACAACAGAGGGTTCAACTACAGTGAAGAGAGAATCTATGGGGAAGGCTTCACTGTGGGTAACAGCTATGGCTATGAAAGCTAAGCTAGCGCAGCCTGCCCCAGCAGATTGCTCAATAACATATCTCAAGTTATCCAACTCTTTAGGCATGTACCTATGCAGGAGAGCTAACCTCCACAGCCTAACTTCAGGCGATATATATCTTAAAATCTTTGCAAGAACCTTGAACCTTCACTTGTTCTGAAAACCAATCCAGACTGGTTAGCAGGAGCATAGACCTGAGGCGGGATGCGACCCACCTTTCTGAGACTGTAGAGCTCTTGCACATTGCTATTACAGAAAGAGCTATGGCTCTGTCAAGGTCATTGATATATATTATAAATAACAACGGGCCTAAGACTGATCCCTGTGGAACACCACTTGCTACAAGTCCCCATTCGGATTTAACCCCATTTATGCACACTCTCTGCTTCGTATTGGTGAGCCATGACTCGATCCATGACAGCACTTTTCCCTCAATGTCATCAGCTGCCACTTTCTTTAACAGTCTCTGGTGCGGTACTCTATCAAAAGCCTTACTAAATTCTAAATAAACAATATCGAATTCTTTATCGTGATCAACAGCCTCAAAAGCTTTACTGAAGATGGTTAATAAATTAGATAGGCAGGAACGACCCCTCGTGAATCCATGCTGAGTATCATTAATAAAATTATGGTTATCTAGATGGTTTCTAATAATATCAGCTATAATTGACTCTAGTAATTTGCCTACAATTGAGGTCAGGCTTTGTGAAGGTTGTCGTAAATCTTCTCAGGAAAAGTATAATAGCAAAAGACTAATAACAAGAAAAATAAACACTATTTTAATAGAATGAACTTTAAATAATAAATAAGTAAATATGATATAATAATCCTATATTAAAGAAAAATGAAAAATGAAAACAAAAATATATATATATGATTCAAAGCTAAATATTTACAGCTGTGGTCTTATAACTGAAGCAATGAATCCTCGTGGTGGTGTGGTTGTTGTTGCCTCAATGTTTTCCACAAATTCAACAGTCTTTCAAACTGTTACAATGTCACAAATGATGTCAGGGACTCAGTTGAAAGTTGTCCCTTAGTGACGTCCAGTTGCCTGATGTTTCTTAAGTGTGTACCGAGGTACTACTGGTGGTAGTGCAGGAATGGAGTTGGTTGCTCTGTTTCTCAATTGTTGAGTACGCCGGCCACCCACTCAGCCTTGAATCCGATGATCCGAGCGGACACAGAGGAAGTGGGATCGAGCGTGGTCAGTCAAGTGATTTCAACCGGCAGCCGAAGCCTATCATTACACCTCTCACCGGGTGAAAAAGGGGGGGGGGGGTATAGCAGCAGCTAGACACTCACCCCACCTTAACCAGCAAACTACCACTCAACCATCACTCTACATACCTTCACACTTTCATCACTCCTATCTATGGACTTTTCCCTCACACTCCCCTATACCAAGGCTGCTAGTCAAGGAATAGAAGTAGAAATTATGAGGTAAAAGTCCCCAAAAAAAATGAAAGTCGCATAAGTACAAATATTCTACTGACTGTCACGACTTAACCAGTCAGAGAAATAATTAGATGAACCATTGATATACACAATATGAAACTTAAAAGCCTGGAGTGCCAATGTCCACCTCAAGAGGCGACTGTTGGTTCCCTTAAAAGTTTCTAGGTATACCAATGGTTTATGATCTGTTTCAAGAATGAATTCTTTCCCCAGAAAAAAATGTTGAGTTAGGAGATACTCCACCTATGGGCCAAACATTCCTTTTCAAGGTTGGAGTATCTCTTCTGCTGGAAGTACCGGAAGCAGGGTCGTGGATAAGAGGTGTAGAAAGCCATTGACACCTGTTGCACGACCCATACTTCTTCGACACCTGCGTGTACATGTGGGGCCAGAAATAAGTCAGTCTGATTTTATTCCACATCTTACGATGGGCCCAGTGTTCGATCACTGGCCGGTCATGAGCCATTTGAAGAATTAACTCGCGGCATCGGTCAGGGATGACCAGGAGGGAATAATCTACTTTGCGAGAATTATATTTAAGCACAGATTTATATAAGATCCCGTCAAGATATTCAAACTTATGTGACGAGAATCTTCCCTGGATAACTTTATTATTTATAGCATGACGATGGCAATCCCGAAGTGAAGGGCAAGTCTGCTGTAAATTGATAAAGTCATCATTGGACATAAGATCTGAGGGAATGAAAGGAGCATTAGAAGAAGCCTGAGCTTGTGTCTTTACTTTACTTGGGACAGATAGTATATGGTTGGAGGTGGTAACTTTACTGTCATCTACCGAGTGAACAGGTGATCCTGCCATCTCGATTCCGAGTGCAGTATCATCTGTTTTAACCTGTACATGACTATTACTATGAGATAAGGGAGATTTAGCAATAGAACTGACAAGGTTTTTATGTACTTTAGGAGGAGACTGAGTTGCAAAACTTGCATCTATTTGAGGTAACGAAAGATCGGTCTTCCAAGGAGGAATGGCACCTTTAACGTTACCTATTATTATAGAGCAAGTTGTGATGGGAGCTAGTACCGAATTAGTCCAACCTGTAAACCATTTTGACCGGATGTAACACCCATGGTAGGAAACGTGTTTGTACGGCCCAAGTAATCTGAAAGAGTAGTGGAGGTATGAGTGGGTTTGAGGTTAGGGAACAGTTTATCAGATATGACAATACATGTGCATCCTGTGTCTCTCAATATCGTAGATACCTTAAGACCATTAACTGTCCCTGAACAGAAGGGTGCTCGTTCATTACAGTCTTTGAAACACCTACCAACTTGTTGAACTTTCTTCGAAGGGCAATCGGGCGTTTATGCCCTTTCTTACCACACAAGTGACACACTGGGATAAATGATGTTGGTTTACTTTCTACCAGAGGTTTAGTCTTCCTCACATCCGGTGATACTTTGCCTTTCGGGATCGATCCCTTCAGGTCCTTATAGGAATTATGGGCTTCCGCATACAAGTCAGCAGCCTCAGCAACTTCCGCAGCCGTAATCAGATTACGTTCTCTAATGAAGGTTCGTATTTGGTGGGGCAGAGCCGTCAGGAACTGGTCGGCAACCATGAAATCTCTAAGAGATTCATAAGTGTGATCAATTCCTGCACTGTCTATCCAAAAATCAAACAACCGAAAGAGAGTAATCTGTAACTGCTGGAAATTCTGACCGTGTTGTAATGCGGCATACCTGAAATCCTTCCTATAAGAGTTAGTGGTTTTCTGGTAGGCTTTAAGAATTGCCTTCAACAGATTATAGTCACAAATGATATCATGTGACAAAGTTGCATAAATGTTCAAAGCTGTCCCTGAAAATAACATTCCCAGCCTAGTAGCCCACGAATCAAATGGCCATTCACAGAGGGAAGCAGTATTTTCAAATCTGATAATATAAGAAGTTATGTCTTCTCCCTCAGTGAAGGGTGGTAAGTTGGGGGTGGGGGTATATGAAGGAGTGGGACGCTCCACTACGCCCTCATTTAATTTCTGCTGGGTAAGACCTAGTTTCCTATTCTCTAAGTCTAGACGAGCTTTCTCTACTTCACGATCTTTCTCTTTTTCTCGTTCCTCATGTTCTCTAGCTTTTGCTCTTTCCTCTAATTCTTTCTCTAGAGTGCGTGCATCACGTTCTCTAGCCTGTTGTTCCCGTACTTGTGCTCTTTCTTCACGATCAAGTCTATCACGTTCTTTTTTTTCTTCCCTTTCAATTTTGTCTTTCTCCTTTCTCTCTTCTCTCTCAATTCTCTCTCTCTCCTTTTTCTCTTTCTAACTGTCTCTCTTGTTTTTCTCGATCTCTTTCTAACTGTCTCTCTTGTTTCTCTCTCTCAATTTCATTCTTTTTTTCTTGAATCTTAGTAGTTATGAAAGATTCTAAAGTTTTCCCCGTAATACCTAGCTTCATCCCAGCATTCATCCAAAACTGGTATTCCTCCATACTAACCGGGATAACTTAACTTACTGGGTGAATGAAACAGATATAATAGAAAACGGAGGGTTCAAATCCTGCTCCGCTACAACTGTACACACAAAACCGGAGGGTTCAATCCCTACTTCGATTTATACAGTATAAATTTGACCGGAGGGTTCTATGCCAGCTCCGACCAACCAGTAAGGAGAATGGGATCACTTGACCATCCACTCTTCCCACTATAATCAAGAGTGTCCTATGACAGTTCCCTTGATACAACATACAAGAACTCAATGAAGAAGATTTATCACTGGAAAATCTCGGATCCCTAGAGTCTATTCCTAAAATAATCTTCAAGCTCAAAACAAAGGTGGCAGAAGTAACTAGCACATCCTGCCTTGACTTGACTAACATAAACAAAGAGTAATTAACAATCACCAAATCCTTTAAATACCTTATCTGTAGTCCTACTATAGTAAATGAATACTTATGAAGGGTGGCAACCGTCTGTGGTGTGGAGCGTTGGAGGTACACCGAGTAACTGTTGGCGGAGTTCCAATAATGTCGTCAGGTGCCGCCGGCTCAAGTCAAGAGTAGCGTCGAGTCGTGTTCGAGGCGTCGAATCCTTGAGTCGAATCCTGGCAAGGTCGCCACTTGTGAAGGTTGTCGCCAATCTTCTCAGGAAAAGTATAATAGAAAAAGACTAATAACAAGAAAAATAAACACTTTATTTTAATAGAATGAACTTTAAATAATAAATAAGTAAATATGATTATAATAATCCTATATTAAAGAAAAATGAAAAATGAAAACAAAAATATATATATATGATTCAAAGCTAAATATTTACAGCTGTGGTCTTATAACTGAAGCAATGAATCATCGTGGTGGTGTGGTTGTTGTTGTTGTTGTTGCCTCAATGTTTTCCACAAATTCAACAGTCTTTCAAACTGTTACAATGTCACAAATGATGTCAGGGACTCAGTTGAAAGTTGTCCCTTAGTGACGTCCAGTTGCCTGATGTTTCTTAAGTGTGTACCGAGGTACTACTGGTGGTAGTGCAGGAATGGAGTTGGTTGCTCTGTTTCTCAATTGTTGAGTACGCCGGCCACCCACTCAGCCTTGAATCCGATGATCCGAGCGGACACAGAGGAAGTGGGATCGAGCGTGGTCAGTCAAGTGATTTCAACCGGCAGCCGAAGCCTAGCATTACACCTCTCACCGGGTGAAAAAGAAGGGGGGGGGGTATAGCAGCAGCTAGACACTCACTCCACCTTAACCAGCAAACTACCACTCAACCATCACTCTACATACCTTCACACTTTCATCACTCCTATCTATGGACTTTTTACCTCACAGGCTTATTGGGCGGTAATTTGACGGAAGTGACTTGTCCCCTGCTTTAAAAATAGGAATTACATTAGCCATCTTCCACATATCAGACATTACACCTGTTTGAAGAGATAAATTTAAAATGTTACTTAATGGTTCACAGAGTTCCATTTTGCATTCCTTAAGAACCCTTGCAAAAAGCTCATCAGGACCCGGCGATTTATTTTGTTTCAGTCGGTCAAGTTGTTTCATAACCATTTCGCTAGTGACTGTGATATTACATAATTTATCTTCTTCTGGGCCTCTGTAAAAATTAATTACTGGTATATTATCAGTGTCTTCTTGTGTGAAAACCGAGAGAAAATAATTATTAATAATAGAGCACATATCATTCTCCTTGTCAGTAAGATGCCCAGAGTTATTTTTAAGGGGACCTATCTTATCCCTAACTTTTGTTCTATAAACCTGGAAAAAACTTTTTGGGATAGTTTTTGAATCCCTAGCAACTTTAATTTCATAGTCCTGTTTAGCTTTTCTTATCCCCTTTTTTACGTCCCTCTTAATGTCAGTATACTGATTTATAAGATGACCCTCACCTCTTTTTATGCGCCTATAAATTCCTTTCTTCCCCCCTAAAAGATACTTGAGCCTATTATTCATCCATTTTGGGTCATTTCTATTTGATCTAATTTCTTTATATGGGATAAATGTTCTTTGGGCAGCCTGTATAGTGTTAAGAATACTGTCATATTGATACCTCTCTTCGTCACCCCAGTCCACAGTTGATAATTGTTCTCTAAGTCCATTATAATCTGCTAAGCGATAATCTGGGACCGTTACTGAATTATCCCTACTATCATACATCCATTCAATGCTAAAGGTAATTAATTGACTTGTGGTCACTTGAGCCGAGTTCCTCTGTAATTTCTAAATTATAAACAAGGGTTTCCTTGCTTGCCAGAACCAAGTCAAGTAGGGTTTTTCCCCTTGTAGGTTCTGTCACAAACTGCTTCAAAAAGCAATCCTGAACTAATTCTAAAAAGTCGTTAGATTCTAAATTCCCTGTCAAGAAATTCCAATTAATCTGACTAAAGTTAAAGTCCCCTAGAATTACTACGTTATCATGCCTTGTGGCCTTAACAATTTCCTCCCAAAGTAGTCTCCCTTGTTCCCTATCTAAGTTTGGAGGACGGTAAATCACGCCTAAAATCAATTTTTCACATCCCTCTGAAAATTCTATCCAGACAGACTCTGTATGTGTTATTTCAGACTTTATACCCGTTTTTATGCAACAATTTAAATGATCACGGACATAGAGTGCAACCCCACCCCCCTTCCCGATACTTCTGTCTACTTGGAACAATTTAAAACCCTGAATGTGACATTCGGCAGGCATGTCCCGATTTTTCATATTAAACCATGTCTCAGTTATTGCAAAAACATCAATATTACCCGTACTTGCAACTAATCTCAACTCGTCCATCTTATTCCTAGCACTACGACTATTGGTGTAATATACATTTAAAGACCCTCCTTTCTCTTTACCCTTCCTGCTCATTTCTGTTTTTCCACTATACCTATTACTGTCCTTGTCACCTAGTGCCACTGGCTTTCCAATACCCACCTTATTCTGCCTATTACTAGTTCCCCTAGAATTTATAACATTACTACACTGGGACTTCACTGTTTTCCCCCCATAACCCATACCACTAACTTTTTCTAGTTTAAAGCCCTAACAGCTCCCTCAACTGCAGTTGCCAGTGCCCCCAAATCAGACCTAGATAAGTGAACCCCATCCCTGGCATACATGTCATTTCTGCCATAGAAGAGGTCCCAGTTGTCAATGAATGTTAAAGCATTTTCCTTACAGTATTTGTCCAGCCAGCAATTGACACCAATTGCCCTGGACAACCATTCATTTCCAACTCCTCTCCTTGGCAAAATACCACATATGACAGGGTTCCCACTCTTCTTCCTAATTCTGTCTATTGCTGACCTATAGCTGCTAATCAGCTCCTCACTCCTACGTCTGCCAACATCGTTGCCTCCAGCACTGAGACAGATAATAGGATTGCTCCCATTACCTCTCATGATGTCGTCCAGACGGCTAACAATATATTTCATCCCAGCCCCAGGATAACACACCCTCTGCCTCCTATTCCTATCCTTAAGACAAAATTCCCTATCCATAAACTTAATCTGACTATCCCCAACTAAAACAATGTTCTTACCTCGAATGGCGGTGTGTATGACGTTCTCGACGGTCTTTGTAGAGATGGTCTTCGCTGGGATGTCTTCACATTCGTCTGATAACAAGGAGAATTGCTGGTTTTCACTGCAGTCTCTTGGACCTTCTTCAACTTCAGCTTCGTCCCTTCAGATTCGACTAGCTTCCATTCGTTGGTCTGATCATCGGCGACATTGTTCTGGGGATAATCCTTGCATATACCCTTCAAACGTTGAATCTCTCTTCTAGCTTCCGTTAATTCCGCCTTCCTTTGGAGATATAGCTGCTCGTAGTCGAGGGAAACCATCATCCAATCTCAGGTAGCTAATAACAGAAGCACAGTAGAAAAGTCTTCACCGACCAAAGATGGTTTAGTCCACAGAGAGTGATGGAGAGTTATGTTCTTATGTTTTTATGTATTGGTTTGGAAATAGGGTAGTTGATGAGTGGTTATTGAAGCTAGGACCTTGGGTAGTTTCAAATTTAGGTTGGATAAATTCATGAGTGAGAGACGTTGGATTTGAGTGGACTTGCACATAAGTAAATAGAATTATCAAAGCTTATTTCTTGGGTAGCATTGAAAATTAGGTTGAGCAAATATTCTGTTAGTGGGATGGATTGATCGAGGTATACAAGTGGAAAATGGGTATTAACAAAGGGTATATAAATAAGGTCTTGAGGATATCTCTCAAAGAGAGAACCCACAATAATAAATTCAAATTAGATAAGTTTAGATTTAGAAAGGATATAGGAAAGTATTGGTTTGGAAATAGGGTAGTTGATGAGTGGAAGAGTCTGCCTAGTAGGGTTATTGAAGCTAGGACCTTGCGTAGTTTCAAATTTAGGTTGGATAAATTCATGAGTGGGAAGGGTTGGATTTGAGTGGGACTCGCACATGAGTAAATAGAATATTGATGTTTTTGCAATAACTGAAACATGGTTTAATATGAAAAATCGGGACTTGCCTGCCGAATGTCACATTCAGGGTTTTAAATTGTTCCAAGTAGACAGAAGTATCGGAAAGGGGGGTGGGGTGGCAATCTATGTCCGTGATCATTTAAATTGTTGTATAAAAATGGGTATAAAGTCTGAATTAACACATACAGAGTCTGTCTGGATAGAATTTTCAGAGGGGCATGAAAAATTGATTTTAGGTGTGATATACCGTCCCCCAAACTTTGATAGGGACCAAGGGAGACTACTATGGGAGGAAATTGTTAAGGCCACAATGCACGATAACGTAGTTATTCTGGGTGACTTCAACTTTAGTCAAATTGATTGGAATTTTTGACTGGGAATTTAGAATCTAACGATTTCTTAGAAGTAGTTCAAGATTGTTTTTGAAGCAGTTTGTGACAGAACCTACAAGGGAAATAATCTGCTTGACTTAGTTCTGGCAAACAAGGAAACCCTTGTTAATAATTAAGAAATTACAGAGGAACTCGCGCAAGCGACCACAAATCAATTACCTTTGGCATTGAATGGAAGTTTCATAGTAGGAATAACTCAGTAACGGTCCCAGATTTTCGCTTAGCAGATTACAATGGACTTAGAGAACACTTATCATCTGTGGACTGGGGTAATGAAGAGAGCTATCAATATGACAGTTTTCTGAACACTATAAATGCTGCCCAAAGAACATTTATCCCATATAAAGAAATTAGATCGAATAGAAATGACCCAAAATGGATGAATAATAGGCTCAAATATCTTTTAGGGCAGAAGAAAGGAATTTATAGGCGTATCAAAAGAGGTGAGGGTCATCTTACGAATCAGTATATTGACATTAAGAGGGACGTTAAAAGGGGATAAGAAAAGCTAAGCGGGACTACGAAATTAAAGTTGCTAGGGATTCGAAAACTAACCCAAAAAGTTTTTTCCAGGTGTATAGAACAAAAGTTAGAGATAAGATAGGTCCCCTTAAAAATAATTATAAGTATCTTACTGACAAAGAGAATGAAATGTGCTCTATTTTGAAAAATTATGTGTCTAATTTAACAACTTGTCGGTTCTCTGAACCATTCATCTACATCCTGTCTGACACAGCAATTTCTTGGGATCTTGATACAAACGGATTCTTCAACATTTGTCCAAACCTTTGGACAAGGACCTACCTCGACTAGTGGATGATACCACTATGACCCCGCCTCCTCCTGCTTCATCTCACCTGTCTACATTATATAAGCAACTTCTATTTGCCTTATGCTGTATTTAATTCAAGATTGATGGACTGAACACATCGACTCCAGGCCGAGGGACTGATTACCTCAAACTCCTCCTCTTATTACTACTTTCTACTTTGTATTGGACTGATGTAGCCACTGTGTGGCGAAACGTTTCCTCAATAAAGATACCCAAGTGTTGCATATGTGTCTAATTTAACAAGTGAAGGTTCTAGGTTCTTGCAGAGATTTTAAGATATATATCGCCTGACGTTAGGCTGTGGAGGTTAACTCTCCTCCATAGGTACATGCCTCAAGAATTGGAGAACTTGAGATATGTTGTTGAGCAATCTGCCAGCTGCACTGCACTAGCTTAGCTTGCATAGCCATAGCTGTTATCCACAGTGAAGCCTTCCCCATAGATTCTCTCTTCACTGTGGTTGAACCCTCTGTTGTGTTCGAAGCTATGAAGAAAGTTATTGAACACCCTTATCATGTTAAGTAAAAGGACACAAATACAACTAATGTGACATTTTATTGTGACAACTTTTCGCTCTCCAGGAACTTTGTCAAGCCATTACAAACAATACATGGACACAGAGGGTATATATATGCTCAGAGTGAGGTGTAATACTAGTGGTGGTGGTAGTAGTAGAGATATAAGTTGAAGTAGTTATGTCTCTACTACTACCACCACCAGTATTACACCTCACTCTGAGCATATATATATACCCTCTGTGTCCATGTATTGTTTGTAACGGCATGACAAAGCTCTTGGAGATCTAGATTCCCCAGAGAAGAGACACAACATGCCTGGAACACCAGGCTTGTTGCTTCCAGTCTGACTCTCCTAACATTTCTGATGTCACAAAACTAATAGATCATATGATTTTCAAAACACGAACTATTAAAATCACAAACACAGCCATAGCTCTGGCTGTAATACCATTGTGCAAGGGCTCCACAGTCTCAGAAAGGTGGGTCGCATCCCGCCTCCGGTCTATGCTCCTGCTAACCAGTCTGGATTGCTTTTCAGAACAAGTGAAGGTTCAAGGTTCTTGCAGAGATTTTAAGATATATATCGCCTGAAGTTAGACTATGGAGGTTAGCTCTCCTGCATAGGTACATGCCTAAAGAGTTGGAGAACTTGAGATATGTTATTGAGCAATCTGCCGGGGCAGGCTGCACTAGCTTAGCTTTCATAGCAATAGCTGTTACCCACAGTGAAGCCTTCCTCATAGATTCTCTCTTCACTGTGGTTGAACCCTCTGTTGTGTTGGAAGTAGCTGAAGCTATGAACAAAGTTACTGAACACTCTTATCATTACGTGTTCCTCTCGTTTCATCCAGGTACATCGATCTCACCTTGGTCTGCAGGATTTACAACCTAAATTTGAAACTACCCAAGGTCCTAGCTTCAATAACCCTACTAGGCAGACTGTTCCACTCATCAACTACCCTATTTCCAAACCAATACTTTCCTATATCCTTTCTAAATCTAAACTTATCTAACTTGAATCCATTATTGGGGTTCTCTCTTGGAGATATCCTCAAGACCTTATTTTTATCCCCTTTGGTAATACCCATTTTCCATTGATACCTCGATCATGTCTCCTCATTCTACGTCTTACAAGTGAATGTAATTTAAGGGTCTTCAATCTTTCTTCGTAAGGAAGATTTCTAATGCTATGTATTAATTTAGTCATTCTACGCTGAATGTTTTCTAATGAATTTATGTCCATTCTGTAATATGGAGTGGTGGACCTGACTTAACTCAGTGAAGACGTGTCTTGTGTGTTATCTGTGAATCTGAAGATGTCCTCTCTTGAGCTACTCTACCAGCAGCTGAAGGAAGAACTGAGGGTAGCTAAGCTTGAGATACTGCGACTGACTGAGGAAAACAAGAGGATTCGTAGTGATCCTCCTGTTGAGAATCCTCAATCCAAGAAAGGAACCTGGACAGTGGCTAAAACGCATGGGACAAAGTTGAGGATCAAGAGGACGGGTGGAGAGATAGAAACAACGAAGACCCAGGAGAATGTTGTGGAAACATCGAACCCATTCTCCGTGCTGCCCGATGAGTGTGAGTCGACTTCTGGGAGCGTCACGACGAACGACTCCAAGGAAAGTAAAAACATTGTTGTTGTTGGGGATAGTCAAATTAGGTACATGGATAGGGCTTTCTGCTTGAAAGATAGAAGTAGGAGACATAGGGTTTGCTTTCCTGGGGCTGGGATGGAGGATATTGTTAGCCGTCTGGACGACATCATGAGAGGTAATGGGAGCATTCCTATTATCTGTCTCAGTGCTGGAGGCAACGATGTTGGCAGACGTAGGAATGAGGACCTGACTAGCAGGTATAGGTCAGCAATAGACATAATTAGGAAGAAGGGTGGGAACCCTGTCATATGTGGTATTTTGCCAAGGAGAGGAGTTGGAGATAAATGGCTGTCCAGGGCAATTGGTGTCAATTGCTGGCTGGACAAACACTGTAAGGATAATGCAGTACCATTCATTTGCAACTGGGACCACTTTTATGGCCGAAATGACATGTATGCCAGGGATGGGGTTCACTTATCCAGGGCAGGTGTGGATTTTCTTGCTAGCTCAGTTGAGGGTGTTGTTAGGACTTTAAACTAGGATTAGTTAGAGGTATGGGTTTAGAAATGAAAAATACTGAATGTCGAATTATAGATCTAGGCTTTGAAATAAAAAATCTTAACAATAACAAGGACAATAATAGGTATAGTGGAAAAACAGAATGGAGCAGGAAGGTTAAAGAGAAAGGAGGGTCTTTAAAAGTGTATTATACAAATAGTCGTAGTGCTAGGAATAAGATGGACGATTTGAGATTAGTTGCAAGTGCAGGTAACATTGATGTATTTGCCATAACTGAGACGTGGTGCAATACGAAAAATAGGGACATGCCTGCTGAATGTCATATACAGGGTTTTAAATTGTTCCAAGTAGACAGAAGTTTCGGGAAGGGGGGTGGAGTGGCACTGTATGTCCAAGATCGCTTGAACTGTTGCATAAAAAAGGGAATAAAGTCTGAAATAACACATACAGAGTCTGTCTGGATAGAATTTTCAGAGGGGCATGAAAAATTGATTTTAGGTGTGATATACCGTCCCCAAACTTAGGTAGGGACCAAGGGAGACTATTATGGAGGAAATTGTTAAGGCCACAATGCACGATAACGTAGTTATTCTGGGAGACTTCAACTTTAGTCAAATTGATT
>WNWK01031851.1:0-22382 GCA_009830355.1 Cherax destructor
ATCATTCCCTAGGGTCACTATTCCTACGATCATTCCCTAGGGTCACTATTCCTACGATCATTCCCTAGGGTCACTATTCCTACGATCATTCCCTAGGGTCACTATCCCTACGATCATTCCCTAGGGTCACTGTCCCTACGATCATTCCCTAGGGTCACTATCCCATGATCATTCCCTAGGGTCATTATGTATCATTCCTAGGGTCTTCTACGATATTCCTAGGGTCACTATAATACGATTATTCCCTATCGTCACTATTCCTAGATTATTCCCTAGGGTCACTATCCCTACGATCATTCCCTAGGGTCACTGTCCCTACGATCATTCCCTAGAGTCACTATCCCTACGATCATTCCCTAGGGTCATTCTCTCATATCTGCTCGAGTCCTTGTGGTCGCTTCAACTAAATAACACGCTTAATTCGACTGCTGGTCAAGCAGACTGTGATGTCCACGTTAGGTTGCGCTGCTCAGACATTCAGTTGTTGGGCAAAGGGTATGTTGTGTACCTAATTTCATTTATTAAAAAACAGTGAGGGCAGGTCCCTGCCCCCAGTGTGCGGGGGTAGTGAGGGCGGAGCTGGTAGGGGCGTGGCTAGGATCAGGTTTAGCAGTGGTGAGCTTGCTACCCAGGGTTGGGGGAAGGGGATGAGTTGGATGGAGTTTAAACCTGCCGTATATGTCATGTGTGGTATGCTGGTGCCCATCCGCTCTCCTCCTCCTCCAGGTAGTCTTATTCCTTCCACTTTTTCCCCTACTTCTACGAGCCTGGCCCATGTCCGGGCTACGAAAGTAGTTAAACTCTTCAAAAGTACATCTGGGTTACTCGTAATTCCAGGGGATCATTGCCCCTGCGTTCTTCTCCCAGACCAGGCTTCCTGGCTGATAGCCTGGTCAGTTAGTTTGTTGGTGCTAGCCACACGCACAATTCGCCAGAAGCTTGGTACCACTGTGATGATGTCATATCTCACATTCAAGGGTCACATCAGGTAATGCAGGCTGGATCACCAGGCTGGATCACCAGGGTGTTAAGAGATGCTGATCAAGTAATGATACTCTCTTTTTAAGTCACTTGTTCCCTCCAGGCTGGAATACTGCTGTATACTGACCACCTCTGGAATACTGCTGTATACTGACCACCTCTGGAATACTGCTGTATACTGACCACCTCTGGAATACTGCTGTATACTGACCACCTTTGGAATACTGCTGTATACTGACAACCTCTGGAATACTGCTGTACACTGACCACCTCTGGAATACTGCTGTATACTGACTACCTCTGGAATACTGCTGTATACTGACCACCTCTGGAATACTGCTGTATACTGATTACCTCTGGAATACTGCTGTATACTGATTACCTCTGGAATACTGCTGTATACTGACCACCTCTGGAATACTGCTGTATACTGACTACCTCTGGAATACTGCTGTATACTGACCACCTCTGGAATACTGCTGTATACTGACCACCTCTGGAATACTGCTGTATACTGACCACCTCTGGAATACTGCTGTATACTGACTACCTCTGGAATACTGCTGTATACTGACCACCTCTGGAATACTGCTGTATACTGACCACAGAATTGACTGGGAAAAAATAAACCAAGAGCTATCAGACATATCATGGGAATCAGACATGAGCACCCTAAATCCCCACCAGTGCCTAGAGAAGCTGAATACAGAAGCATACAAGGTATGTATGAAACACGTACCATTGAGGAAACCCAGAAGAAGATCAGATATAGAGAGAGAGCGTAGGAGATGGTACAGGAGAAGAAAACGGGTTACTGAATTGTTGAAAAACACAAATATGTTGCAACAAAGGAGAGATAACCTTAACCGAGAGATCACTGAATTAGAGCAAAAACTTAAGATGTCATACCTGACAGAAGAAGTACAAAGGGAACAAAGAGCCATACAGGATATTGCAAGAAACCCAAAATATTTCTATTCCTATGCAAAATCCAAGCTAAGAACTACCTGTAGAATTGGACCATTATTGAGAGGAGATTCGTATACGGACGATGAACAGGAAATGAGTGAAATTCTAAAAGAACAGTATGAGTCAGTATTCAGCAACCCACTAAATGACAGCAAGGTAGAAAATGCAGAAATATTTTTCACTCCAGCAGAAGGCTGCGCAGACCACCTAACCGACATTAGTACAAATCCCATAGATTTCGAAAAAGAAATGGCCAACATGCCCACTCACTCAGCACCTGGACCAGATTCATGGAATGCTTTATTTATAAAGCAGTGCAAAGTACCATTAGCAAGAGCCCTTAGTATTCTGTGGAGAAAGAGCTTAGATCTAGGTGAAATTCCAGAGGCCTTAAAGAGTGCAGACATAGCTCCTTTGCATAAGGGAGGTAGTAGAGCACTAGCTAAAAATTACAGACCAGTAGCCCTCACTTCTCACATCATAAAAATCTTTGAAAGAGTGATGAGACGGCAGATTACAAAGTTCATGGACCAGCACAACCAACATAACCCGAACCAGCATGGCTTTAGAGCGGGTCGATCATGCCTGTCACAGCTGCTGAACCATTATGACAGAATTACGGAGGCATTGGAGGACGACCAAAACGCAGATGTGATTTACACAGATTTTGCAAAGGCGTTTGACAAATGCGATCATGGAGTGATAGCGCACAAAATGAGGGCCATAGGCATTACGGGGAAGGTAGGCAGATGGATTTTGAGTTCCTAACACAAATAACACAAAAAGTAGTAGTGAACAGGGCAAGATCCAGCATCAGCGAGGTCAAAGCTCAGTGCCCCAAGGCACTGTCCTGGCACCTCTGCTGTTTCTCATCCTCATAGCAGACATAGATAAAACACCCAGCACACTTTTGTATCATCATTTGCAGATGACACTAAAATAAGCATGAAAGTCACTACGGTAGAGGACACTGAAAAATTACAGGAGGACATAAGCAGGGTCTTCCAATGGGCAGTGGAGAACAACATGACGTTCAATGGTGATAAGTTTCAGGTGCTTAGGTATGGAAAAATGAAGAACTCAAAAGGAACACTATATACAAAACGCAAGAGGTCACCACATAGAACGAAAGGAACACGTAAAGGACTTGGGAATAATTATGTCTGCTGATCTGTCGTTTAAAGACCATAACAAGACAAAGATCACAACAGCCAGGAAGATGACGGGTGGGTATTGAGAACTTTCAAAACAAGGGAAATAATGCCGATGGTGACACTATTCAAATCGCTAGTGCTCCCTCACTTAGAATACTGCTCAGTGCTGACGGCCCCGTTCAGGGCAGGAGAAATATCAGAGCTGGAACAAATCCAGAGATCGTTTACGGCTCACATTGAGCCATTGAAACATCTAAATTATTGGGAACGCCTTCAAGTCTTGAACATGTACTTATTGGAGCGGAGGAGAGAGAGATACATGATAATATATACATGGAAAGTACTTGAGGGCCTGGTCCCAAATCTGCACACTGCCATAACAACATACTGGCGTGAGAGATATGGGAGAAAGTGTAAAATAAACCCAGTGAGGAGCAGGGGTGCGGTGGGGACAATACGGGAGCACTGTATTAACATCCGGGGTCCCAGACTATTCAACATCTTACCAGAAGATATCCGAAACACGGCTGGAACCAGTGTAGAAGCCTTCAAGAGGAAACTGGACAAATATCTTCACCAGGTGCCAGATCAACCAGGCTGTGATGTATATGTGGGGCAGCGGGCCTCCAGCAGCAACAGCCTGGTTGACCAGGCAAGCACCAGACGAGCCTGGCCCATGGCCGGGCTCAGAGAGTAGATACTCTCGAAACTCTTCAAAGGTATATCAAAGGTACCTCTGGAATACTGCTGTATACTGACCACCTCTGGAATACTGCTGTATACTGACCACCTCTGGAATACTGCTGTATACTGACCACCTCTGGAATACTGCTGTGTTCTGACCACCTCTGGAATACTGCTGTATACTGACCACCTCTGGAATACTGCTGTATACTGACCACCTCTGGAATACTGCTGTACACTGACCACCTCTGGAATACTGCTGTGTTCTGACCACCTCTGGAATACTGCTGTATACTGACTACCTCTGGAATACTGCTGTATACTGACCACCTCTGCAATACTGCTGTATACTGACAACCTCTGGAATACTGCTGTACACTGACCACCTCTGGAATACTGCTGTACACTCACCACCTCTGGAATACTGCTGTACACTGACCATCTCTGGAATACTGCTGTATACTGACCACCTCTGGAATACTGCTGTTATGATCGATACTCGTACCACCTCTGGAATACTGCTGTATACTGACCACCTCTGGAATACTGCTGTATACTGACCACCTCTGGAATACTGCTGTATACTGACCACCTCTGGAATACTGCTGTATACTGACCACCTCTGGAATACTGCTGTATACTGACCACCTCTGGAATACTGCTGTACACTGACCACCTCTGGAATACTGCTGTATACTGACTACCTCTGGAATACTGCTGTATACTGACCACCTCTGGAATACTGCTGTATACTGATTACCTCTGGAATACTGCTGTATACTGACCACCTCTGGAATACTGCTGTACACTGACCACCTCTGGAATACTGCTGTACACTGACCACCTCTGGAATACTGCTGTATACTGACTACCTCTGGAATACTGCTGTATACTGACCACCTCTGGAATACTGCTGTATACTGACCACCTCTGGAATACTGCTGTATACTGACTACCTCTGGAATACTGCTGTATACTGACCACCTCTGGAATACTGCTGTATACTGACTACCTCTGGAATACTGCTGTATACTGACCACCTCTGGAATACTGCTGTATACTGACCACCTCTGGAATACTGCTGTACACTGACCACCTCTGGAATACTGCTGTGTTCTGACCACCTCTGGAATACTGCTGTATACTGACCACCTCTGGAATACTGCTGTATACTGACCACCTCTGCAATACTGCTGTATACTGACCACCTCTGGAATACTGCTGTACACTGACCACCTCTGGAATACTGCTGTACACTGACCACCTCTGGAATACTGCTGTATACTGACCACCTCTGGAATACTGCTGTATACTGACCACCTCTGGAATACTGCTGTATACTGACCACCTCTGGAATACTGCTGTATACTGACCACCTCTGGAATACTGCTGTATACTGACCACCTCTGGAATACTGCTGTATACTGACCACCTCTGGAATACTGCTGTATGCTGACCACCTCTGGAATACTGCTGTATACTGACCACCTCTGGAATACTGCTGTATACTGACCACCTCTGGAATACTGCTGTATACTGACCACCTCTGGAATACTGCTGTATACTGACCACCTCTGGAATACTGCTGTATACTGACCACCTCTGGAATACTGCTGTATACTGACCACCTCTGGAATACTGCTGTACACTGACCACCTCTGGAATACTGCTGTATACTGACTACCTCTGGAATACTGCTGTATACTGACCACCTCTGGAATACTGCTGTATACTGATTACCTCTGGAATACTGCTGTATACTGACCACCTCTGGAATACTGCTGTACACTGACCACCTCTGGAATACTGCTGTATACTGACTACCTCTGGAATACTGCTGTATACTGACACCTCTGGAATACTGCTGTATACTGACACCTCTGAATACTGCTGTATACTGACCACCTCTGGAATACTGCTGTATACTGACCACCTCTGGAATACTGCTGTACACTGACCACCTCTGGAATACTGCTGTAACTGACCACCTCTGGAATACTGCTGTAACTGACCACCTCTGGAATACTGCTGTACTGACCACCTCTGGAATACTGCTGTAACTGACCACCTCTGGAATACTGCTGTACACTGACCACCTCTGGAATACTGCTGTAACTGACCACCTCTGGAATACTGCTGTAACTGACCACCTCTGGAATACTGCTGTACACTGACCACCTCTGGAATACTGCTGTATACTGACACCTCTGAATACTGCTGTAACTGACCACCTCTGGAATACTGCTGTATACTGACACCTCTGGAATACTGCTGTATACTGACCACCTCTGGAATACTGCTGTATACTGACCACCTCTGGAATACTGCTGTACACTGACCACCTCTGAATACTGCTGTGTACTGACCACCTCTGGAATACTGCTGTATACTGACACCTCTGGAATACTGCTGTATACTGACCACCTCTGGAATACTGCTGTATACTGACCACCTCTGGAATACTGCTGTAACTGACCACCTCTGGAATACTGCTGTAACTGACCACCTCTGGAATACTGCTGTATACTGACCACCTCTGGAATACTGCTGTATACTGACCACCTCTGGAATACTGCTGTATACTGACCACCTCTGGAATACTGCTGTACTGACACCTCTGAATACTGCGTTACTGACCACCTCTGGAATACTGCTGTATACTGACCACCTCTGGAATACTGCTGTATACTGACCACCTCTGAATACTGCTGTATACTGACCACCTCTGGAATACTGCTGTATACTGACCACCTCTGGAATACTGCTGTATACTGACCACCTCTGGAATACTGCTGAACTGACCACTCTGGAATACTCTGTAACTGACCACCTCTGGAATACTGCTGTATACTGACCACCTCTGGAATACTGCTGTATACTGACCACCTCTGGAATACTGCTGTATACTGACCACCTCTGGAATACTGCTGTATACTGACCACCTCTGGAATACTGCTGTACACTGACCACCACTGGAATACTGCTGTATACTGACCATCTCTGGAATACTGCTGTACTGACCACCTCTGGAATACTGCTGTATACTGACCACCTCTGGAATACTGCTGTATACTGACCACCTCTGGAATACTGCTGTTACTGACCACCTCTGGAATACTGCTGTTACTGACCACCTCTGGAATACTGCTGTATACTGACCACCTCTGGAATACTGCTGTATACTGACACCTCTGAATACTGCTGTATACTGACACCTCTGAATACTGCTGATACTGACCCCTGAATACTGCTGTATACTGACACCTCTGGAATACTGCTGTATCTGACCACCTCTGAATACTGCTGTATACTGACTACCTCTGGAATACTGCTGTAACTGACCACCTCTGAATACTGCTGTACACTGACCACCTCTGGAATACTGCTGTATACTGACCACCTCTGGAATACTGCTGTATACTGACTACCTCTGGAATACTGCTGTATACTGACTACCTCTGGAATACTGCTGTATACTGACTACCTCTGGAATACTGCTGTATACTGACACCTCTGGAATACTTGTACTACTCTGATACGCTGTACTGACCACCTCTGGAATACTGCTGTATACTGACCACCTCTGAATACTGCTGTATACTGACCACCTCTGGAATACTGCTGTACACTGACCACCTCTGGAATACTTCTGTACACTGACCACCTCTGGAATACTTCTGTACACTGACCACCTCTGGAATACTGCTGTACACTGACCACCTCTGGAATACTGCTGTACACTGACCATCTCTGGAATACTGCTGTACACTGACCATCTCTGGAATACTGCTGTACACTGACCACTTCTGGAATACTGCTGTACACTGACCACCTCTGTAATACTGCTGTACACTGACCACCTCTGGAATACTGCTGTACACTGACCACCTCTGGAATACTGCTGTGTACTGACCACCTCTGGAATACTGCTGTGTACTGACCACCTCTGGAATACTGCTGTGTACTGACCACCTCTGGAATACTGCTGTGTACTGACCACCTGGAATACTGCTGTGTACTGACCACCTCTGGAATACTGCTGTATACTGACCACCTCTGGAATACTGCTGTGTACTGACCACCTCTGGAATACTGCTGTGTACTGACCACCTCTGGAATACTGCTGTGTACTGACCACCTCTGGAATACTGCTGTGATACTGACCACCTCTGGAATACTGCTGTTACTGACCACCTCTGGAATACTGCTGTGTACTGACCACCTCTGGATACTGCTGTATACTGACCACCTGGAATACTGCTGTGTACTGACCACCTCTGGAATACTGCTGTGTTCTGACCACCTCTGGAATACTGCTGTATACTGACCACCTCTGGAATACTGCTGTATACTGACCATCTCTGGAATACTGCTGTATACTGACCATCTCTGGAATACTGCTGTATACTGACCATCTCTGGAATACTGCTGTATACTGACCACCTCTGGAATACTGCTGTATACTGACCACCTCTGGAATACTGCTGTATACTGACTATCTCTGGAATACTGCTGTATACTGACCACCTTCAATACACAGACAACTTTCACTGCTCGTGTACATATTTAGTCAAGCATATGAACTACTGGGAATGCTCGAGTCTCTTCAACAGTATTCCTTGGAACGTAGGCGATAAAAATTCATCATAATTTACACCTAGAACATTCTGGAGGGACTGACCCCCAATCCTGCACCCTAACATCACTCTGTATGTAAAGAGGAACCTGTATGTAAAGAAGGTACAGACGGTACAGAGTACCTCCAACAAAAAGCATGAGGGGCTAGCAACAAACCTCTTGTCTTCAAGAAGGAACTTAAGTTACTTAAATCAGTTCCTGACCACCAGGGCTGTGCTTTGTACGTTGTACTGCGAGCATCCTACAGTAACAGCCTAGTTGATCAGGCCTTGATTCACCACACAAAACATTCTTCAGCTATCCTTAATTACGTTCTTTTTTTTATGTTTCTTTATTTAAACTACTGTTTTTCTTAACGTTCGTGTTACGTCTTAGTTATACTTAACGTTCGTGTTACGTCTTAGTTATACTTAACGTTCGTGTTACGTCTTAGTTATACTTAACGTTCGTGTTACGTCTTAGTTATACTTAACGTTCGTGTTACGTCTTAGTTATACTTAACGTTCGTGTTACATCTTAGTTATACGTACCGTTCGTGTTACATCTTAGTTATACTTACCGTTCGTGTTACATCTTAGTTATACTTAACGTTCGTGTTACATCTTAGTTATACTTAACGTTCGTGTTACGTCTTAGTTATACTTAACGTTCGTGTTACATCTTAGTTATACTTAACGTTCGTGTTACGTCTTAGTTATACTTAACGTTCTTGTTACATCTTAGTTATACTTAACGTTCGTGTTACGTCTTAGTTATACTTAACGTTCGTGTTACGTCTTAGTTATACTTAACGTTCGTGTTACGTCTTAGTTATACTTAACGTTCGTGTTACATCTTAGTTATACTTAACGTTCGTGTTACATCTTAGTTATACTTACCGTTCGTGTTACGTCTTAGTTATACTTAACGTTCGTGTTACGTCTTAGTTATACTTTACGTTCGTGTTACATCTTAGTTATACTTACCGTTCGTGTTACGTCTTAGTTATACTTAACGTTCGTGTTACGTCTTAGTTATACTTAACGTTCGTGTTACATCTTAGCTATGTGCTCACCTTCTTTTATCGTTATGTAAATGGACACACTTGCAACTATTGTGACGTTTACTATGGCAAAGTTTCGCTCTCCAGGAGCTTGTAACGCCCCATCCCCCCCTCTCCCCGAGAACGTGTTTGAAATATAAATGAGCTTAATGATGTTCATGTAATCTTCTTCAGACACTTTCAACTACCATTAATAACTGTCCGTCTTGTGGCGCAATAGCTGTGTTCTTTCTGTTCCCAAAGTTTGACTAGGCTGTGGAGCATGCAGTTGCGTGTTACTGGCATCAAAAACTTGATTGATCAGGCCATCAACCGGGATGCCTGGTCTGGGACCAGGTCATTGACCCCCCCAGGCCATCAACCAGGATGCCTGGTCTGGGACCAGGTCACCAGGGCATTGATCCCCTCCAGGCTATCAACCGAGATGCCTGGTCTGGGACCAGGTCACCAGGGCATTGACCCCCCAAGCCATCAACCGGGATGCCTGGTCTGGGACCAGGTCACCAGGGCATTGACCCCCCAGGCCATCAACCGGGATGCCTGGTCTGGGACCAGGTCACCAGGGCATTGACCCCCCAGGCCATCAACCAGGATGCCTGGTCTGGGACCAGGTCACCAGGACATTGATCCCCCCAGGCCGTCAACCAGGATGCCTGGTCTGGGACCAGGTCACCAGGGCATTGACCTCCCCAGGCCATCAACCGTGATGCCTGGTCTGGGACCAGGGCATTGATCCCCCCCAGGCCATCAACCAGGATGCCTGGTCTGGGACCAGGTCACCAGGGCATTGATCCCTCCCCAGGCCATCAACCGGGATGCCTGGTCTGGGACCAGGTCACCAGGGCATTGATCCCCCCAGGCCATCAACCAGGATGCCTGGTCTTGGACCAGGTCACCAGGGCATTAATCCCCCCAGGCCATCAACCAGGATGCCTGGTCTGGGACCAGGTCACCAGGGCATTGATCCCCCCAGGCCATCAACCAGGATGCCTGGTCTGGGGCCAGGTCACCAGGGCATTGATCCCCCCAGGCCATCAACCGGGATGCCTGGTCTGGGACCAGGTCACCAGGGCATTGACCTCCAAGGCCATCAACCAGGATGCCTAGTCTGGGACCAGGTCACCAGGGCATTGATCCCCCCAGGCCATCAACCGGGATACCTGGTCTGGGACCAGGTCACCAGGGCATTGATCCCCCCAGGCCATCAACCAGGATGCCTGGTCTGGGGCCAGGTCACCAGGCCATTGATCCCCGCCAGGCCATCAACCAGGATGCCTGGTCTGGGACCAGGTCACCAGGGCATTGATCCCCCCAGGCCATCAACCAGGATGCCTGGTCTGGGACCAGGTCACCAGGGCATTGATCCCACCAGGCCATCAACCGGGATGCCTAGTCTGGGACCAGGTCACCAGGGCATTGATCCCCCCAGGCCATCAACCAGGATGCCTGGTCTCGGACCAGGTCACCAGGGCATTGATCCCCGCCAGGCCATCAACCAGGATGCCTAGTCTGGGACCAGGTCACCAGGGCATTGATCCCCGCCAGGCCATCAACCAGGATGCCTGGTCTGGGACCAGGTCACCAGGGCATTGATCCCCGCCAGGCCATCAACCAGGATGCCTAGTCTGGGACCAGGTCACCAGGGCATTGATCCCCCTAGGCCATCAACCGGGATGCCTGGTCTGGGACCAGGTCACCAGGGCATTGACCCCCCCAGGCCATCAACCAGGATGCCTGGTCTGGGACCAGGTCACCAGGGCATTGACCCCCCCAGGCCATCAACCAGGATGCCTGGTCTGGGACCAGGGCATTGACCCTCCCCCAGAATAGTTAAGTAACCTTCTGGTGGTAGGTCATGTTAATGGAAGGAGTGAGGAGGTGTCTCGACCCCCCTGCCAGCACATTTAGGAGAGTACACCACCTTGACCGCGTTACCCACAGACACGAGGAAGCAGATGGGCACAGCAGCAGCAGCAGCAGCAGCAGCAGCAGCAGCAACGGTAGGAGAAGTGAGTATTGATCGTGTGTTATGTAAGTGTACCTGACTTACTGCATCCCAGCACCTGCTAGTCACGCGCGCGCGTGTGCGCGCGTGTTGGCTATAATATTAATATAACTACATGTACATGGAGGAAAGGTTGTACAACTGGATGAACAGGTGTACATGAGGGGTACAGCGGAATGAACAGGGACAACAGGTGCTAGCAAACTTGTAATTGCTGATGACACAGTTGATAAGTAACTAAGAAGTCTCGTATAGTAAATAGAGACGAGCCTGGCCCATGGCCGGGCTCCGAGAGTAGCAAGACTCTTGAAACAAATCACAGGTTCACAAGGAGGTGGGAAACCTACCTGAGACAAAGACGAGGAAGAATGATAGTCTGTATATTGTGACCTCCACCGGAAGACCTCTTCAGAAGATGTATTTTTGCTACGGTGTTTTACCTATACGAGGCTTTGTCAAGTACATGATGAAAGTCCATATTGGTGAAACGTCGAAAGCTCCTTTTGCTACGTGTCCTTGAAGCCTTTGTTGTGACTCTTCGTCCTGGTTGACCAGGCAGACAAGCCTTGACCAGGACCACCAGCAGCAGCAACAACCTGCTTGATCAGACAAGCGAAGGAGAGAGAGAGAGAGGTACATAATAATATATGCCTGCAAGATGCTTGAGGGCCAGCACCAGATGAGCCTGGCCCATGGCCGGGTTCCAGAAGTAGACAGACTCTGGAAACTCACCAGAGGTAAAGGTACCTTACTTGCCTCCACCAGGCATGACTTCCGCCGCCCTAGTCATGGTGTTTGATGACTTAGTGATGATGATAACACTTGATGCTGACTTAGTGATGATGATAACACTTGATGCTGACTTAGTGATGCTGATGTGTGACAAGTTACAACATTTCACCCACAAATTGGCTTTATCAAGTGTTCACCAGCATTGGTGGGCGAAACGCTATATTAAAAGGACTCCAGTGCCGCTATATTTGCACTTGTCGGATTTTACCTTTGTTTACCTGGTGTGATAGTGACACTTGCTGTTATAATATACACTGAGGGAGGATATGGCAGAGATGTGGGTGGTGGTGCTGCCAGACCATGTGCTCCCTTTGTTTACCTGGTGTGATAGTGACACTTGCTGTTATAATATACACTGAGGGAGGATGTGGCAGAGATGTGGGTGGTGGTGCTGCCAGACCATGTGCTCCCTTTGTTTACCTGGTGTGATAGTGACACTTGCTGTTATAATATACACTGAGGGAGGATGTGGCAGAGATGTGGGTGGTGGTGCTGCCAGACCATGTGCTCCCTTTGTTTACCTGGTGTGATAGTGACACTTGCTGTTATAATATACACTGAGGGAGGATGTGGCAGAGATGTGGGTGGTGGTGCTGCCAGACCATGTGCTCCCTTTCTTTACCTGGTGTGATAGTGACACTTGCTGTTATAATATACACTGAGGGAGGATGTGGCAGAGATGTGGGTGGTGGTGCTGCCAGACCATGTGCTCCCTTTGTTTACCTGGTGTGATAGTGACACTTGCTGTTATAATATACACTGAGGGAGGATGTGGCAGAGATGTGGGTGGTGGTGCTGCCAGACCATGTGCTCCCTTTGTTTACCTGGTGTGATAGTGACACTTGCTGTTATAATATACACTGAGGGAGGATGTGGCAGAGATGTGGGTGGTGGTGCTGCCAGACCATGTGCTCCTTTGTTTACCTGGTGTGATAGTGACACTTGCTGTTATAATATACACTGAGGGAGGATGTGGCAGAGATGTGGGTGGTGGTGCTGCCAGACCATGTGCTCCCTTTGTTTACCTGGTGTGATAGTGACACTTGCTGTTATAATATACACTGAGGGAGGATGTGGCAGAGATGTGGGTGGTGGTGCTGCCAGACCATGTGCTCCTTTGTTTACCTGGTGTGATAGTGACACTTGCTGTTGTAATATACACTGAGGGAGGATGTGGCAGAGATGTGGGTGGTGGTGCTGCCAGACCATGTGCTCCCTTTGTTTACCTGGTGTGATAGTGACACTTGCTGTTGTAATATACACTGAGGGAGGATGTGGCAGAGATGTGGGTGGTGGTGCTGCCAGACCATGTGCTCCTTTGTTTACCTGGTGTGATAGTGACACTTGCTGTTGTAATATACACTGAGGGAGGATGTGGCAGAGATGTGGGTGGTGGTGCTGCCAGACCATGTGCTCCCTTTGTTTACCTGGTGTGATAGTGACACTTGCTGTTATAATATACACTGAGGGAGGATGTGGCAGAGATGTGGGTGGTGGTGCTGCCAGACCATGTGCTCCTTTGTTTACCTGGTGTGATAGTGACACTTGCTGTTATAATATACACTGAGGGAGGATGTGGCAGAGATGTGGGTGGTGGTGCTGCCAGACCATGTGCTCCCTTTGTTTACCTGGTGTGATAGTGACACTTGCTGTTGTAATATACACTGAGGGAGGATGTGGCAGAGATGTGGGTGGTGGTGCTGCCAGACCATGTGCTCCTTTGTTTACCTGGTGTGATAGTGACACTTGCTGTTGTAATATACACTGAGGGAGGATGTGGCAGAGATGTGGGTGGTGGTGCTGCCAGACCATGTGCTCCTTTGTTTACCTGGTGTGATAGTGACACTTGCTGTTGTAATATACACTGAGGGAGGATGTGGCAGAGATGTGGGTGGTGGTGCTGCCAGACCATGTGCTCCCTTTGTTTACCTGGTGTGATAGTGACACTTGCTGTTGTAATATACACTGAGGGAGGATGTGGCAGAGATGTGGGTGGTGGTGCTGCCAGACCATGTGCTCCCTTTGTTTACCTGGTGTGATAGTGACACTTGCTGTTGTAATATACACTGAGGGAGGATGTGGCAGAGATGTGGGTGGTGGTGCTGCCAGACCATGTGCTCCCTTTGTTTACCTGGTGTGATAGTGACACTTGCTGTTGTAATATACACTGAGGGAGGATGTGGCAGAGATGTGGGTGGTGGTGCTGCCAGACCATGTGCTCCCTTTGTTTACCTGGTGTGATAGTGACACTTGCTGTTGTAATATACACTGAGGGAGGATGTGGCAGAGATGTGGGTGGTGGTGCTGCCAGACCATGTGCTCCTTTGTTTACCTGGTGTGATAGTGACACTTGCTGTTGTAATATACACTGAGGGAGGATGTGGCAGAGATGTGGGTGGTGGTGCTGCCAGACCATGTGCTCCCTTTGTTTACCTGGTGTGATAGTGACACTTGCTGTTGTAATATACACTGAGGGAGGATGTGGCAGAGATGTGGGTGGTGGTGCTGCCAGACCATGTGCTCCCCACAATCAATACTTCTCTGCCTCCCCGACACTGCTTGTTGCCCATTGCTTGCTTGCTTGCTGCTGCAACCCCTCAACATTTTTCATCTCCTTTCTTTGTCCTTTATTTCCTATGTTCCTTTCTTTCTATATTAGCTTATTTTCTTGCTAATTTTTTCCATATCCATTTATTTCCTTATCTCTTCTTTAACATGTTTCTTGTCTTGTCCTCCTCCTCCCCTTCTGTTCCTTACATTTCCCCTCTCCTTCATTGCCTCTTGCACCCTCGCCTTCCCTTGCACCTCCCCTACCTTCCCTTGCACCCCCCTACCTTCCCTTGCACCTCCCCTACCTTCCCTTGCACCTCCCCTACCTTCCCTTGCACCTCCCCTACCTTCCCTTGCACCCCCCTACCTTCCCTTGCACCCCCCTTTCCGTCCTTGTCCCAACAAGTGTCACTATTGTGGGAGCTGGGCCAGGACTGCTACCCTCTGCACTCTAGACTCTCCCTATTGATTTCTACTCCCCCTCACCACTCGCTCCTCTCCCTCACCACTCTTCTGCCGTCAGAGGCAGTGTGGAAGGGTTAGAAGGAACTGAAGAAGGGATAGGAGGTGCATCTCACACTGCACGTTGCTGCCAGTAGTCTCATCTGACTCTGCTTCGTTTATTTTGTTTTCCTCGCGCTAATTATTGCGCCTAACCCCTGTGTTTTGTTTACATTGATTTCCCGCTCTAATTTGTGCGCGTTACCATGGTTTGTTTATAGTGATTTTTCCGCGTTTTCCTATTATTTATTCATTTTGGTATGGCGGCTGATCGATCGTTTAGTACTGGTAGAGGCGGCTACTGTTGCTGCTACTGCTGATATTATTACTGTTGCTGCTTTATCTGCTGCTGTTGTTGCTGCTGTTACTACTAATATTACTGTTGCTGCTGTTACTGCTGCTGTTGCTGCTGTTACTACTGATATTATTACTATTGCTGCTGCTGCTGTTACTGCTGCTGTTGTTGCTGCTGCTGCTGCTGTTACTGATGTTACTGCTGATATTATTACTGTTGCTGCTGCTGCTGTTACTGCTGATGTTATTACTGTTGCTACTGCTGCTGCTGTTGCTGCTGCTACTGTTACTGATATTGCTGCTGTTACTGCTGATGTTATTACTGTTGCTGCTGCTGCTGTTGTTATTGCTGCTACTGTTACTACTGATATTATTACTGTTGTTGCTGCTGCTACTGCTACTGTTACTGCTGCTGTTACTGCTGATATTATTACTGTTGCTGCTGCTGCTGTTACTGCTGATGTTATTACTGTTGCTGTTACTGCTGCTGCTGCTGCTACTGTTACTGCTGCTGTTACTGCTGCTGCTGCTGCTACTGTTACTGCTGCTGTTACTGCTGATATTATTACTGTTGCTGCTGCTGTTACTGCTGCTGCTACTGTTACTGCTGCTACTGCTGCTGTTACTGCTGATGTTATTACTGTTGCTGCTGCTGTTACTGCTGCACTTGTGTTTGGTATTTGTATCTGTCCTTGAGAGTAGTTGTCCTTGAGAGTAGTTGTCCTTGAGAGTAGTTGTCCTTGAGAGTAATTGTCCTTGATCTACTCATGAAAGAGGATCATCGCCCCCCCATGGTCTGGTCTGAGACCAAGTTGACGGTCTAATCAGTCAGGTTAACGGTGCTAGCCGCATGCAGTTTAAAGTAGCCACTACAGCCTAGTTGATCACCAACTAACTTGAGGAATTTATCCAGTTCCCTCTTGAAGACAGCCAGGAGTATGTTGGCAGTTTTCCTTATATCTGAAGAGAGGGTGTTGAACAATCTTGGTCCCTTTACACTTAGTTATTTCTTATTGTACTCACTGCATCTTTGATTTTAATTAAGGTATTCTGCATACCGTCACTTGAAACTGCGTTATTACCACTTGCTCGTCCTGCTTTACAAGGACGTGCCTTGGTATCGGTAATGGTCAGTGTACAAAGAACTGTGTGTGTGTGTGTGTGTGTGTGTGTGTGTGTGTGTGTAATAGTTGTTGAGGTAAGATACTAAGAACACGTGAGTGTCCTTCGTGTATACTTGCCAGAACACGTGAGCGTCCTTCTTGTATACTTGCCAGAACACGTGAGCGTCCTTCTTGTATACTTGCCAGAACACGTGAGAGTCCTTCTTGTATACTTGCCAGAACACGTGAGCGTCCTTCTTGTATACTTGCCAGAACACGTGAGCGTCCTTCTTGTATACTTGCCAGAACACGTGAGCGTCCTTCTTGTATACTTGCCAGAACACGTGAGCGTCCTTCTTGTATACTTGCCAGAACACGTGAGAGTCCTTCTTGTATACTTGCCAGAACACGTGAGCGTCCTTCTTGTATACTTGCCAGAACACGTGAGCGTCCTTCTTGTATACTTGCCAGAACACGTGAGCGTCCTTCGTGTATACTTGCCAGAACACGTGAGCGTCCTCCGTGTATACTTGCCAGAACACGTGAGCGTCCTCCGTGTATACTTGCCAGAACACGTGAGCGTCCTCCGTGTATACTTGCCAGAACACGTGAGCGTCCTCCGTGTATACTTGCCAGAACACGTGAGCGTCCTCCGTGTATACTTGCCAGAACACGTGAGCGTCCTCCGTGTATACTTGCCAGAACACGTGAGCGTCCTCCGTGTATACTTGCCAGAACACGTGAGCGTCTTCGTGTATACTTGCCAGAACACGTGAGCGTCCTCCGTGTATACTTGCCAGAACACGTGAGCGTCCTCCGTGTATACTTGCCAGAACACGTGAGCGTCCTCCGTATACTTGCCAGAACACGTGAGCGTCCTCCGTGTATACTTGCCAGAACACGTGAGCGTCCTTCTTGTATACTTGCCAGAACACGTGAGCGTCCTTCTTGTATACTTGCAGAACACGTGAGCGTCCTTCTTGTATACTTGCCAGAACACGTGAGCGTCATTCGTGTATACTTGCCAGAACACGTGAGCGTCCTCCGTGTATACTTGCCAGAACACGTGAGCGTCCTCCGTGTATACTTGCCAGAACACGTGAGCGTCCTCCGTGTATACTTGCCAGAACACGTGAGCGTCATTCGTGTATACTTGCCAGAACACGTGAGCGTCCTCCGTGTATACTTGCCAGAACACGTGAGCGTCCTCCGTGTATACTTGCCAGAACACGTGAGCGTCCTCCGTTTCTCGACACTCGTTGTATACTTGCCAGAACACGTGAGCGTCCTCCGTGTATACTTGCCAGAACACGTGAGCGTCCTCCGTGTATACTTGCCAGAACACGTGAGCGTCCTCCGTGTATACTTGCCAGAACACGTGAGCGTCCTCCGTGTATACTTGCCAGAACACGTGAGCGTCCTCCGTGTATACTTGCCAGAACACGTGAGCGTCCTCCGTGTATACTTGCCAGAACACGTGAGCGTCCTCCGTGTATACTTGCCAGAACACGTGAGCGTCCTCCGTGTATATTCCAGAACACGTGAGCGTCCTCCGTGTATACTTGCCAGAACACGTGAGCGTCCTCCGTGATACTTGCCAGAACACGTGAGCGTCCTCCGTGTATCTTGCCAGAACACGTGAGCGTCCTCCGTGTATACTTGCCAGAACACGTGAGCGTCCTCCGTGTATACTTGCCAGAACACGTGAGCGTCCTCCGTGTATACTTGCCAGAACACGTGAGCGTCCTCCGTGTATACTTGCCAGAACACGTGAGCGTCCTCCGTGTATACTTGCCAGAACACGTGAGCGTCCTCCGTGTATACTTGCCAGAACACGTGAGCGTCCTCCGTGTATACTTGCCAGAACACGTGAGCGTCCTCCGTGTATACTTCCAGAACACGTGAGCGTCCTCCGTGTATACTTGCCAGAACACGTGAGCGTCCTCCGTGTATACTTGCCAGAACACGTGAGCGTCCTCCGTGTATACTTGCCAGAACACAGGAGAGAACTTATAATGTCTGTACTCAGAATACTTCCTCCACTGCTTCCTCACACTGAGATGACTAACTGCTGCAGTATACCCCAGCAACTACCACAACCACCACTCACTACTACTACCACTACCACCACCACCACTCAATACTACCACAACCACCACCACTCACTACTACTACCACTACCACCACCACCACTCACTACTACCACCACCACCACCACCACTCACTACTACCACAACCACCACCACTCACTACTACTACCACCACCACTCACTACTACCACAACCACCACCACTCACTACTACCACAACCACCACCACCACTCACTACTACCACAACCACCACCACTCACTACTACCACAACCACCACCACCACTCACTACTACCACAACCACCACCACCACTCACTACTACCACAACCACCACCACTCACTACTACTACCACAACCACCACCACTTATTACTACTACCACAACTACCACCACTACTACTACTACCACAACCACCACCACTCACTACTACTACCACCACCACTCACTACTACCACAACCACAACTCACTACTACTACCACAACCACCACCACTCACTACTACTACCACAACCACCACTTACTACTACTACCACTACCACCACCACTCACTACTACCACAACCACCACCACTCACTACTACCACAACCACCACCACTCACTACTACTACCACAACCACCACCACTCACTACTACCACAACCAACACCACTCACTACTACTACCACCACCACCACCACTCACTACTACCACAACCACCACTCACTACTACTACCACAACCACCACTCACTACTACTACCACAACCACCACCACTCACTACTACCACAACCACCACCACTCACTACTACCACAACCACCACTCACTACTACTACCACAACCACCACCACTCACTACTACTACCACAACCACCACCACTCACTACTACTACCACAACCACCACCACTCACTAATACTACCACAACCACCACCACTCACTACTACTACCACAATCACCACCACTCACTACTACTACCACAACCACCACCACTCACTAATACTACCACAACCACCACCACTCACTACTACTACTACCACCACCACCACCACTCACTACTACTACCACCACTACCACCACCACCACTCACTACTACTACCACAACCACCACTCACTACTACTACCACAACCACCACTCACTACTACTACCACCACTCACTACTCTACCACACCACCACTCACTCTACTACCACACCACCACCACTCACTACTACACACCACCACCACCATACAACACACCACTACTACTACCACAACCACCACTCACTACTACTACCACAACCACCACCACTCACTACTACTACCACAACCACCACCACTCACTACCACCACCACCACTCACTACTACCACAACCACCACTCACTACTACCCAACCACCACCATCACTACTACTACCAACCACCACCACTCACACTACTACCACAACCACCACTCACTCTCCACAACCACCACCACCACTACTACTACCACACCACCACCACTCCATACATACCACACTCACTCAATCCACACCCCCACTACTACAATCCACAACCTACCACCACTCATACTACCTACAACCACCACATCACTACTACACCATCCTCTCACTACTACTCACCACACTCTACCACCACACTACTACCACAACCACCACCACTCACTACTACCACAACCACTACCACTCACTACTACCACAACCACTCACTACTACCACAACCACCACCACTCACTACTACCACACTCTGTCCCCACCACCACTCACTACTACCACAAACCACCACTCACTACTACCACAACCACCACCACCACTCACTACTACCACAACCACCACTCACTACTACCACAACCACCACCACCACTCACTACTACCACAACACCACCACTCACTACTACCACAACCACCACCACCACTCACTACTACCACAACCACCACCACCACTACTACTACCACTACCACCACCACACTCACTACTACCACACCACCACCACACACCACAACACCACCACCACTCACTACTACCACAACCACCACCCCACTCACTCTACCACCCACCACCACTCACTCTACCACACCACCACCACCACCACTACACCACAACCACCACCACTCACTCTACCACAACCACCACCACTCCTACTCCACACCACCCTCACTACTACCACAACCACACCACCACTCACTACTACCCACCACCACACCACTCACTACTACCACAACCACCACCACCACTCACTACTAACACCACCAATACCCAACCACCACCACCACTCACTACTACCACAACCACCACCACCCCATCTCTACCACACCACCACCACCACCCTGCCCCCCCTCACACCACCACCACCACTCACTACTACCACAACCACCACCACTCACTACTACTACCACTACCACCACCACCACTCACTACTACCACAACCACCACTCTCTACTACTACCACAACCACCACCACCACTCACTACTACCACAACCACCACCACCACTCACTACTACCACAACCACCACCACCACTCACTACTACCACAACCACCACCACCACTCACTACCACAACCACTCACTACTACCACAACCACCAGCACCCATTACTACAACCACCACAACTACCAGTATCACCACTACAAGTGTTACAGTACTGGGTTCATGAGACAGGTTCACTCTGAATCCTGGTCGAGCATACATTCCCCACGTGAACGTTGGTCTTGTATGTTATAATGTGTCGACCTGTATGTATGACTGTTACTATGATGCTTCCCTTCTTTAACCTTCTACCCTTCCACACACCCTCTACCCTTCCACACACCCTCTACCCTTCCACACACCCTCTACCCTTCCACACACCCTCTACCCTTCCACACACCCTCTACCCTTCCACACACCCTCTACCCTTCCACACACCCTCTACCCTTCCACACACCCTCTACCCTTCCACACACCCTCTACCCAGTCAGTAGTGTTACTGTGTACTTGTGTAGTATACTGAGACAAATCCAGCTACTTTATAGATAGGCTCCTTTACTAGCTATGAAGTCACGAGACCCATCACACGCCAGCCGTAGGCCACAGCTACCCTTCCTCAAACCCATTACACTAGATCAATTTGAAAGGGAGTGCCTTTATAGAAACTAGAACAGAATCTAAAATAAATTCAAGGCACTCGATACAACGGAAGATTAATGCGAGGAACTCAGAAGTAATAATGTCGGAAGATTTTGCACTGCAATGTTGTCATAACCTCTCCCCGTCTCCCACAAAAAGTCTCCCACAAAAAGTCTCCCACAAAAAGTCTCCCACACAAAGCAGACTGGATAACTAGAAGCTTGTAAACAAGAGACGCCAAGCCTATGGTGATACTCTTCACGTCACTTGTTCTCTCTAGGCTGCAGTATTGATGTACACTTCAGTCCCTGTTAAACCAAGTGAAATCGCAGACCTAGAGAATGTAGAGAACCTAAATCACTGGTCACTTCATCTGTAAGTCACTGCATCGTAGGCCAGGTGTGTAGCAGCACTGCTGGTGTTCCCACAATGTAACTATCATATAGAATAGTGTAGCAACACTGCTGGTGTTCCCACAATGTAACTATCATACAAAATAGTGTAACAACACTGCTGGTGTT
>WNWK01031852.1:0-22381 GCA_009830355.1 Cherax destructor
AGCATCAAATGAGCTAATAAAACAAATTCTTCCATACAACCTCAGTGATTCAGCAGGAATACAGGACCCTAGCTACACCAGTGCCATCACTGAATGGAGACTCTTGCTGCTCCAACACAAAACCTAGTGAAGAACAGGCCTACAAACAGTCAAGCTGGGACAGCCCCATTGTTAAAAAAGATACTTGCCAATATGTCAGGGCCGTAACATCAGACAGGGAGACTGCCCGTCTCCTAGCCGTGAGTGCACATCACTCTGGGGACTTCCTCCAAACAGTTCCCATTTCGGCCATGGGAAAAACCTGGACCTAAGACCCTTGTATTGCAGTGGCTCTGCGCCTTGCCCCCATTCACACGGAATATACGTGTATTTGCGGCGATGCGCAAGCCGACCAATATGGTCTAATGGTCTTAACTGTTCTAAAACCAAGGGTTCACATGCAAGACACAATGAGGTCAACGACATCATAAAGAAAACCCCTCGCTACAGCTGGATGCCCAGCCGAGAGAGCCTCGATCACTAGCAGCCAACAACGCCCACAACCCAGCAAACCGCCCCGACGGGATCACCATCTATCCTTGGAAGAATGGCAAGCTCTTAGCATGGGATTATACCTGCGTGTCGACACTGGCTGACACCTACATCCATCACAGTGTTGGGCGACAGGGAGGGCTGCTGACCACAGAAGGGTACAAGATCGGCAAGTACAGGGACATAAGCCAACAGTATAAATTTGTCCCAGTGGGATCGGAGACCTGGGAGCGTGGGGAAAAAATGCAACACGTTTCCTTAAAGAGCTGGGTTCCAGACTCATCGACACCACCAGGGACCCAAGGGCAGCCACGTTCATGTTCCAGCGTCTCAGCGTGGCCATCCAGAGGGAAACGCATGCTGCATACTCGGCTCGCGTCCGGCTTCGGAGGAGCTGGAGGAGATTCATAATCTTTGACATATTGTACCATTGTATTCATGTTCATGTTTGTGTGTTTTATAAATGTATTCTGTCTATTAATAAAGCATTTATATGTATGTATGTGTGTATATAGGATGGGTGGTAGGAGAGTGGAATATTCAAACGGCTTCAGGAAGAAATCAAATATTCTTCCTTGATGCCTTTTATCCACTTCTCCGAGGCTATGGTCCCACAATTTGCACCAGAGGTGGACCCCATCCTATATATATATATATATATTAAATATGCAAGACAAGCCATTAGGGTTGGAAATCTTAAGCTCAAGTACTTTGACACTTCCCAGTGTGTCATCAGGAGCGGTGCAATGTTCCAAGGGCAGCAACATTGCACCGCATATATCAGAGTAAACAGGTGATATATTCAAAACAACCCTGTGAAAAAATAGTGAAATTCCAAGCGTTTTCATGATTTCTCACATGATCAAGCGCTTCAATTTCACTTTTCACAGTGGTCGTTCTGTATATATATATATATATATATATATATATATATATATATATATATATATATATATATATATATATATATATATATATATTTAATATGTGTGTGTGTGTGTGTGTGTGTGTGTGTGTGTGGTGTGTGTGTTTGTGTGTGGGGAACAGATGCTAATTCTCATTTTCTTGAAAATAACTAATTATTGCAAGGACTGAGTTATGATGAGCAACTTGACGATTCGTGTGAAGAGCGCCGCTGGTGTGTGCTGAGAGACGTTGTAAGTGGGTTATACTGTAGTCACTGTTTATGCGGCGGGAGGTGAGAGGGTGTAAAGGAGACTCTGAGTGCTGTTAAGTGAATGACGAAGAAAATTTGAGCCAAGTGAAAGAATAATTGTTTCTTGAAGACCTTAAATTTGAAGTGGGAGATATTTTGTCTGGAATGTGCAGGAGTGTTTGAAAGCCGAGTGTAAATGACAGTGGTGTTCCTTTATTTAAATAGTGTATGGAGAGAGACGTTTGGTAATAGACAATACAAATTATAAAAAAGAAATTTATAAGAATACAACGTGTGATGAAGACTGTCAGGGAAAACGCTGACAAATTAAATTAAAATTCACATTGGAAACAAGTTGAAACCTCAGAGTTATCTGTATATTTTGGCCTCGAATGAGTCTCGTGGATTTGCCGTAAAAGAGTCCCTCATTTTAGTCTCTCTTTTAAGACTCTCAGATGCTCTCGGATGAGAGCGTATATGCCACTGACCAGCGTATGTTACTCTTCAGTGTTAGTGAGAATGATATTCGAAGGAATGAGCGTGGGGCGTGACCTGTACAAGGAGGAGGAGGGACCCACTGAGGTGGGGGATGGATAACCAAGGGTAGAGGATGGGCCACTAGAGGTTGTAGAGCGTCAAACATGGTGGAGGAGCCAATAAGGATTGGTTAAATGCTAACCGTGGTGAAGGGATCATCATGGATGGGAAAGAGGTCAACTGGAGTAATAAGAGGGGCTAACAAGGGTGGGATAGGGGATTAAAAAGGGTGCCGGAAGGGCCAAGAGAGAGGTGGAGCAAATTTGAAAAGTATCTTATCCTGGTAAATGGGTTAGGTGTATGGGTTGAGTGTGTGGGTTGGGTGTGTGGGTTGAGTGTGTGGGCTGGGTGTGTGGGTTGGGTGTGTGGGTTGAGTGTGTGGGTTGGGTGTGTGGGTTGGATGTGTGGGTTGAGTGTGTGGGTTGGGTATGTGGGTTGGGTGTGTGGGTTGGGTGTGTGGGTTGGGTGTGTAGGCTGGAATGTAAGAGGGAGGCAAATTACTTAGAACGTGAATAAGAAATTCCTAGATGTGCTAGTAGGAAGTTAAATCCTTGGAATACCTGAATCCCACGAAAATTACAAAGAAGTTTGGAGTGAAATTCCTAGGAAGACCGGAGTAAAAAAAATACGAAGCACGCTAAAAATGCCTAGAAATAAAAAAGACTGAAAATTTCATGGAAATATATGTGTAATAAAACTGGAAAAAACTCGTGAATATATTAAATGTTCTTAATGGGTTCAATTAGTAAAAAAAAAAACATATAAAACAAGAATTTAACTGTTTGCATATTTAGACCCTTCGTTATATCTAGGGCAGAGATCGTAAAGCTTTGCTTCAAGAAGAGTTTTGAAATATGAAGGAACACCTGATTGAGCACTTTCCATCCTCCAGTCCGGAGGGACACGTGCTTTCTCAAATATATCTCAATGTTACAGCCGGAATAATGGCACCTTCTGTCGAGATGCTTAACATCATATGAACTTTCCAGCGCGTTATACACCAAAAGAATATCTAATGTAAAATTCAGGTTCAAAATTTTCAATAACAATTGTCACAGCTTAACATAATATAAATAACTGTAACACAAACTGAACAAATGCAGTATAAAACTTGAAATTGAGCTTCTTGTTGGCGCGAACAATTATCCTGCCTGTGGAGTGGTCGATATTTCCTCTTAATAAGGTGATGAACTATTTAAAAAGAAAAAAAAGTATTTACTCCCTGTTATAAAAGATAAGATAAGGCTTTACGGTGTACTTAAAAATTTGTACAAATTATATGCTCAAATGTGCTCCTAATAACTCTCTTAATGCCTAGTTTTTAGGCTCTACCGTTCACAAGATGGACATAAGGGTACACAAACCAGCCACTACCATCCACAAGAAGGACATGGGGTCCACAAACTAGCCACTACAGTTCACAGAATGGACATGTGCACAATAAATTAGCTCCAGTTGTCAATAGGATGGATATGGGGTGCACGCTAAATTATTCACTGTCATTCTCATGACGGATACTAATTGCATAGGACTATGTGTTGAAAATTAACAAAATGCTTCGGCGACAATGAATTTAAAATGATCTGATTTCTGGGGTTTTATTAAATATAAATCTGGTGAATATCTTCATATATGTAACCTTGGTCACAGTGAGGCGGGTCTGTGTTAAGTGCTTCTCTCATTATTACTGAAAACTGGAAGAAAAAAAATTGAACATGAGCCGTAAAGGCCCTGGTACCTCTTCCTCGCTCTGAGATCATATTCACAACAAACAGAACGTATCACATTTGGAGAAGATGATACAGTCGACTCAAGGCGTGAAATGATGGCAGGCAGGGAAGGGAACGGTGTGAGAGGTTGGTGTGGGTACTGTGCATAGTGGAAGTAGGAATGTGGGATGATAGGTTGGTGTGGGAAGTGGAAATAAGATGATGGGTTGAGGTGGGTGGTGGAAGTAGAGGCGTGGGGTGAATGGTTGAGATGAGGTAACTGGGGTTAAGTTATGGTGGGTAAAGAGGTGTGGAGTGAAGCGTTGAAGTGGCCGAAGGTAAGGGTGTTGACTGAGGGGTTAAAGTGGGTTGTGGGGTGGTTGGTGAAAGGTTCTATTGGGTGTGATTATGATTCTTGGGGTGAGGGGTTCGTGACGGTGAGGGGATTTCCCAGCTCTCGAAGGAAAGGAAGAAAAGGAGCGAGTGTTCGCTTTACCATAAGCACGGGCTTCATGAGAGAGCCGGAGGAGATCCCAGGAATAGACTTTATACAGCGGCAGATCTAATCTGCTATTCTGAGAGGCACAGCCTCATATTGGGTGAGATCCTGTAAAAACCAGCGCAAGAATATACCTTCCTGAACACAGCCTTCCATCAAGCTGTTGATCTTTTCCATGAAGGTCTTGATATTTTCCATGATGGGGTTGAAATTTTCTATGAAAGTGATGAAAGTTTACAAGAAGGCGTTGAAGTTTATATGAAAGTTTATATGAAATTTTTGACGTTTATTTGAAAGTACTGAGGATTACATGAAAGTGTTGAAGGTTACATGACAGCGTTGGAGGTTACATGACAGTGTTGAAGTTTACATGACGGTGTTGAAGGTTACATGACAGTGTTGGAGGTTACATGACAGTGTTGGAGGTTACATGACAGTGTTGGATGTTACATGACAGTGTTGGAGGTTACATGACAGTGTTGGAGGTTAAATGACAGTGTTGAAGGTTACATGACGGTGTTGAAGGTTACATGACAGTGTTGGAGGTTAAATGACAGTGTTGAAGGTTACATGACGGTGTTGAAGGTTACATGACAGTGTTGGAGGTTACATGACAGTGTTGGAGGTTACATGACAGTGTTGGATGTTACATGACAGTGTTGGAGGTTACATGACAGTGTTGGAGGTTAAATGACAGTGTTGAAGGTTACATGACGGTGTTGAAGGTTACATGACAGTGTTGGAGGTTACATGACAGTGTTGAAGGTTACATGACAGTGTTGAAGGCTACATGACAGTGTTGAAGGTTACATGACAGTGTTGAAGGTTACATGAAATAACAGATTATCAATTAATCAGTTAGAGTTTTTTTAGTGTTAAAGATTATTTATGAAGATGTTAATTTTTGGTAAAAATATTAAAACTCCAAACTTTCTCAAAGATTTAGTTTCTGTCTTGTGTTAAAGCTTTCTGTCTGCTAGTCACAGAAAAACTCTCAACTGGTATTAAACGAGGAAAGAACAGGGGTGCCTAAAAGGAGCAGTTATAAAGACACAGAACACCAGCGAACTATACTCACCAGGGTTCCATCATTGTAACACCTCCTCTGATGCAACTCACCAGAAACATGGACCAACACCTGACATTACGAGGTTATGTCCAGCTCCATCTGCCAGCAATACATCCCAACTATCGATTACCGTCGCCTGCCACCACTCAGACCACTGAGCCAGACAGGTGATTCAGCGGTCTCTCTGCCTTGGCTTACAATAACGCCAAAGGCTTCCCTCATGTGTCCTTAGACACCACCACCATCTTGCAGCGCCCCCGCCAGTGTCGGCACCAACTGAACAAGTAACATATTCTGACGAGTAAATTAACAAAGCCGTTTATAACCCACTGTAATGACATACATAAGTTTCAGTTATATATTCTTCTGTAGAACGTGATCAAACTCACACCTAAGACAAATATTATTCAATAAAATCTCTCCTAGTTAAGTATTCTTTGATTCACCCCATTTGTCGGTAGCGTGTGTGATACTGAACAAGTGTATGGCATTGTATTTCTTACGGCACAGTCTTGCTCCAGCCTTGTATTGCCCCGGCCTTGTATTGCCCCGTCCTTGTATTGCCCCGGCCTTGCATTGCCACGGCCTTGTACTGCCCCGGCCTTGTATTGCCCCTGCCTTGTATTGCCCCGGCCTTGTATTGCCCCGGCCTTGCATTGCCCCGGCCTTGCATTGCCACGGCCTTGTACTGCCCCGGCCTTGTACTGCCCCGGCCTTGTATTGTCCCGGCCTCGTATTGCCCCGGCCTTGTACTGCCCCTGCCTTGTATTGTCCCGGACTTGTATTGTCCCGGACTTGTATTGTCCCGGCCTTGTACTGCCCCGGCCTTGTACTGCCCCGCCCTTGTATTGTCCCGGCCTCGTATTGTCACGGCCTTGTACTGCCCCGGCCTTGTATTGTCCCGGACTTGTATTGTCCCGGACTTGTATTGTCCCGGCCTTGTACTGCCCCGGCCTTGTACTGCCCCGGCCTTGTACTCCCCCTGCCTTGTACTCCCCCTGCCTTGTATTGCCCCGGCCTTGTATTGCCACGGCCTTGTACTGCCCCGGCCTTGTATTGCCACGGCCTCGTATTGCCACGGCCTTGTATTGTCACGGACTTGTATTGTCCCGGCTTTGTATTGTCCCGGACTTGTATTGTCCCGGCCTTGTATTGCCCCGGCCTTGTACTGCCCCGGCCTTGTATTGCCCCGGCCTCGTATTGCCACGGCCTTGTACTCCCCCTGCCTTGTATTGCCCCGGCCTTGTATTGCCACGGCCTTGTACTGCCCCTGCCTTGTATTGCCCCGGCCTCGTATTGCCACGGCCTTGTACTCCCCCTGCCTTGTATTGCCCCGGCCTTGTATTGCCACGGCCTTGTACTGCCCATGCCTTGTATTGCCCCGGCCTTGTATTGCCACGGCCTTGTATTGCCACGGCCTCGTATTGCCACGGCCTTGTATTGTCCCGGACTTGTATTGTCCCGGCCTTGTATTGTCCCGGACTTGTATTGTCCCGGCCTTGTATTGCCCCGGCCTTGCATTGCCACGGCCTTGTACTGCCCCGGCCTTGTATTGCCTCTGCCTTGTATTGCCCCGGCCTTGTATTGCCCCGGCCTTGCATTGCCACGGCCTTGTACTGCCCCTGCCTTGTATTGCCCCTGCCTTGTATTGCCCCGGCCTTGTATTGCCCCGGCCTTGCATTGCCCCGGCCTTGCATTGCCACGGCCTTGTACTGCCCCGGCCTTGTACTGCCCCGGCCTTGTATTGTCCCGGCCTCGTATTGCCCCGGCCTTGTACTGCCCCTGCCTTGTATTGTCCCGGACTTGTATTGTCCCGGACTTGTATTGTCCCGGCCTTGTACTGCCCCGGCCTTGTACTGCCCCGGCCTTGTATTGTCCCGGCCTCGTATTGTCACGGCCTTGTACTGCCCCGGCCTTGTATTGTCCCGGACTTGTATTGTCCCGGACTTGTATTGTCCCGGCCTTGTACTGCCCCGGCCTTGTACTGCCCCGGCCTTGTACTGCCCCGGCCTTGTACTCCCCCTGCCTTGTACTCCCCCTGCCTTGTATTTCCCGGCCTTGATGCCACGGCCTTGTACTGCCCGGCCTTGATTGCCACGGCCTCGTATTGCCACGGCCTTGTATTGTCCCGGACTTGTATTGTCCCGGCCTTGTATTGTCCCGGACTTGTATTGTCCCGGCCTTGTATTGCCCCGGCCTTGTACTGCCCCGGCCTTGTATTGCCCCGGCCTTGTATTGCCACGGCCTTGTACTCCCCCTGCCTTGTATTGCCCCGGCCTTGTATTGCCACGGCCTTGTACTGCCCCTGCCTTGTATTGCCCCGGCCTCGTATTGCCACGGCCTTGTACTCCCCCTGCCTTGTATTGCCCGGCCTTGTATTGCCACGGCCTTGTACTGCCCTGTTGCTCGGCCTTGTATTGCCCGGCCTTGTATTGCCCGGCCTTGTATTGCCACGGCCTGTATTGCCACGGCCTTGTATTGCTCCCGACTTGTATTGTCCCGGCCTTGTATTGTCCCTGGACTTGTATTGTCCCGGCCTTGTATTGCCCCGGCCTTGTACTGCCCCGGCCTTGTATTGCCCCGGCCTTGTATTGCCACGGCCTTGTACTCCCCCTGCCTTGTATTGCCCCGGCCTTGCATTGCCACGGCCTTGTACTGCCCTGCCTTGTATTGCCCGGCCTTGTTGCCATTGCTCCTGCCTTGTCCACTGCCCCTGATGCCTTGTGCCTTGTACTGCCCCTGGCCTTGTACTGCCCCGGCCTTGTATTGCCCGGCTGCTTGCCACCTTGCCCTCGGCCTTGTATTGCCCGGCCTTGTATTGCCCTGCCTTGTATTGCCCCTGCCTTGTATTGTCCCGGCCTTGTATTGCCCGGCCTTGTATTGCCCCGGCCTTGTACTGCCCCTGGCCTTGTATTGCCATCGGCCTTGTACTCCCTCTTGTATTGTCCCGGCTTGATTGTCCCGGCCTTGTATTGCCCCGGCCTTGTCTGCCTCGGCCTTGTACTGCCCCGGCCTTGTATTGCCCCGCCTTGTATTGCCCGGACCTTGTATTGCCCGGCCTTGCATTGCCTCGGCCTTGTATTGCTGCCTTTCCGGCCTTGTATTGCCCGGCCTCGTATTGCCACGGCCTTGTACTGCCCCTGCCTTGTATTGTCCCGTACTTGTATTGTCCCGGACTTGTATTGTCCCGGCCTTGTATTGTCCCGGCCTTGTACTGCCCCGGCCTTGTACTGCCCCGGCCTTCGTATTGCCCCGACCCTGTGTATTGCTTGTATCACGGCCTTGATGCCCGGCCTTGTATGCGCCTGTATTGCCACGGCCTTGTACTGCCCGCCTTGTATTGCCCCGGCCTTGTACTGCCCGGCCTTGTATGCCCGGCCTTGTACTTCCCGGCCTGTATTGCCACGGCCTTGTATGCCACCCCTTGCCTTGCCTGATTGTCCCGGACTTGTATTGTCCCTGAGCTTGTATTGTCCCGGCCTTGTATTGCCCGGCCTTGTATTGCCCCGGCCTTGTATTGCCCCTGGCCTCGTATTGCCACGGCCTTGTACTCCCCCTGCCTTGTATTGCCCCGGCCTTGTATTGCCACGGCCTTGTACTGCCCCTGCCTTGTATTGCCCGGCCTCTGTATTGCCACGGCCTTGTACTCCCCTGCCTTGTATTGCCCTGGCCTTGTATTGCCACGGCCTTGTACTGCCCATGCCTTGTATTGCTGCTGGCCACGGCCTTGTATTGCCACGGCCTTGTATTGCCACGGCCTTGTATTGTCCACGGCCTTATTGTGACTTGTCGGCCGTGCCGGCCTTGCCGGCCTTTATTTCCCGGCCTTGTATTGCCCTGTACGCCTGCCTTGTATTGCCCGGCCTTGTATTGCCCGGCCTTGTACTGCCCCGGCCTTGTATTGCCCGGCCTGTACTCGTATTGCCTCGGCCTTGTACTGCCCCTGCCTTGTATTGCCCCGGCCTTGTATTGCCCCGGCCTTGTACCTGCCCCGGCCTTGCATTGCCTCGGCCTTGTATTGCCACGCCTTGTACTGCCCGCCTTGTATTGTCCCGGACCCTTGTATTGTCCCGGCCTTGTATTGCCCCGGCCTTGTACTGCCCCGGCCTTGTATTGCCCCGGCCTTGTACTGCCCCGGCCTCGTATTGCCACGGCCTTGTACTGCCCCGGCATTGTATTGTCCCGGACTTGTATTGTCCCGGCCTTGTACTGCCCCGGCCTTGTATTGCCCCGGCCTTGTACTGCCCCGGCCTCGTATTGCCACGGCCTTGTACTGCCCCGGCCTCGTATTGTCCCGGCCTCGTATTGCCACGGCCTTGTACTCCCCCTGCCTTGTATTGCCCCGGCCTTGTATTGCCACGGCCTTGTACTGCCCCGGCCTTGCATTGCCACGGCCTTGTATTGCCACGGCCTTGTACTCCCCCTGCCTTGTATTGCCCCGGCCTTGTATTGCCACGGCCTTGTACTGCCCCGGCCTTGTATTGCCCCGGCCTTGCATTGCCTCGGCCTTGCATTGCCCCGGCCTTGTATTGCCCCGGCACTGTATTTCCCCGGCACTGTCTTACCATGGCATCGTCTTGACCTGGCGGTGTGCCAGCCATGCCTCTCTTCTTCACACTGCTCTAGCTGTCTTAAGATGGCCTCTGAGGTTGGTGATCTGCACCTTATTTTTATAGAGATTCTTCCAATTTAAAGAGAAATATTTTCTTATTTTGGGGGCCTCTTTATCAGTTTTGTAGGTCTGAGTGGTTAATGAGACCTTTTTTTATATAGATTAGTTAGGCTGTTTATCCTACCTCAGCTCATTTCAAACCTCAGCCCAATACAAGGTATACTACCCCTTCCCTGAAATGCCACCCACAACAGTCGACTAACACCCAGGCACCTACATACTGCTAGGTGAACAGGGGCAACAGGTGTAAGGAAATATACCCAACGTTTTCCCCTCCGTGCCGTGAGTCGTACCACGGACACCTAGTACGTGAGCTGAGTGTGCTTCCAACTGAGCCTACTGACCACACAATGGTCATTAATGCTGCGGGTCACATATACACCACTGGTCAAGAACCCTTTAATCCCTAAAGCAGAGAATAAAGTAAATTATCGGTGTCAGCTCAATGAGATATATACACCTCTCGGTGTCAGCTCAATGAGAGATATACACCTCTCGGTGTCAGCTCAATGAGAGATATACACGTCTCGGTGTCAGCTCAATGAGAGATATACACGTCTCGGTGTCAGCTCAATGAGAGATATACACCTCTCGGTGTCAGATCAATGAGAGATATACACGTCTCGGTGTCAGCTCAATTAGAGATATACACGTCTCGGTGTCAGCTCAATTAGAGATATACACGTCTCGGTGTCAGCTCAATGAGAGATATACACGTCTCGGTGTCAGCTCAATGAGATATACGTCTCGGTGTCAGCTCAATGAGAGATATACACGTCTCGGTGTCAGTTCAATGAGAGATATACACGTCTCGGTGTCAGTTCAATGAGAGATATACACGTCTCGGTGTCAGCTCAATGAGATATACACGTCTCGGTGTCAGCTCAATGAGAGATATACACGTCTCGGTGTCAGCTCAATGAGATATACACGTCTCAGTGTCAGCTCAATGAGAGATATACAAGTCTCGGTGTCAGCTCAATGAGAGATATACACGTCTCAGTGTCAGCTCAATGAGAGATATACACGTCTCGGTGGATATACGATTATCCCGTGTACAGTTTCCCGTGTATTGATAATCAATCTCCCGTTTCGTATAGTTTTGTTGAGTCAATATTCCAGTTTTAACTCTGGATTTATGACTTTTGGAAAGCAAATTAACTATTTAGTAAAAAAATGGATACATTAATATTTTCAGAACTTTAGATATTTTCTCAGTATTATTATTATTATTTCTTTTTCTTTGTATTAGTCATATTCATTTGTATTAGAAATATACATTTAATCTATATTTTAATTAATTTATGTTTATATTATCTCTGTCTCTCTCTCTTTCTGTCTGTCTGCTTCTGTCTCTCTCTTTCTCTCTTATAACTGTCGCTCTTCCAGTTTCACCTAAGCCGGATCGGTTAAAACCCCATTCCCCTCCTATCTCTCTCACGCATTGCGGTGGTGGTATTAGTGGTGGTGTTGGTGCCTTTGTTGGTGGTGTTAGTGGTAGTGTTGGTGGTGGCGATGGTGATGGTGGATGTTGGTGTTGGTGGTGATGTTGGTGGTGGTATTGGTGTTGGTGGTATTGGTGGTGGTAATGGTGGTGGTGTTGGTGGCAGCGTTTTGTGGCAATGGTGTTGATGATGGTGGTGTTGGTGGTGATGGTTGTTGCGTTGGTGGCGCAGAAGTATACACACGGAGCAGAAGAAAACACAAGGTGCAGACGTACACACAAGGAGCAGACGTACACACAAGAAGCAGACGTACACACAAGGAGCAGACGTACACACAAGAAGCTGACGTACACACAAGAAGCAGATGTACACACAAGAAGCAGACGTACACACAAGGAGCAGACGTACACACAAGGACCAGACGTACACACAAGAAGCAGACGTACGAACAAAGTGAAAACGCATATACAAGGTGCAGACGCACACTCAAAGAGCAGGCGCACACACAAGAAACAAACACATACACAAGAAACAGATGCACACACAACAGACGCACACACAAGAAACAGACGAAACACAAGAAACAGACACACACACAAGAAGCAGACACACACACAAGAAACAGGTGCACACACAAGAAACAGGTGCACACACAAGAAACAGGTGCACACACAAGAAACAGGTGCACACACAAGAAACAGGTGCACACACAAGAAACAGGTGCACACACAAGAAACAGGTGCACACACAAGAAACAGGTGCACACACACGAAACAGGTGCACACACAAGAAACAGGTGCACACACACGAAACGGATGCATACACAAGAAACAGACGCACACACAATAAACAGGTGCACACAATATATATATATATATATATATATATATATATATATATATATATATATATATATATATATATATATATATATATATATATATATATATCATTTTAAAGTCACTGCAATTTAAGGGGTGATTTATGGCAAATGAATGATACTGAATTTCAGAGTGAAATGAGTGAGTCAAAGGAAGACCAGTTCCGTGAGACACCATTTTACTCGCATATTCTGATCTGAAAGTTTTGTGAAGAACTACCAATATACTGTAACTACCAATATACTGTAACTACCAATATACTGTAACTACCAATATACTGTAACTACCAATATACTGTAACTACCAATACACTGTAACTACCAATATACTGTAACTACCAATATACTGTAACTACCAATATACTGTAACTACCAATATACTGTAACTACCAATATACTGTAACTACCAATATACTGTAACTACCAATATACTGTAACTACCAATATACTGTAACTACCAATATACTGTAACGAACAGTTAAGACATTTATAGCTATGCACAGTATTTGAAACTCTCATCCCCCTCTCGGAAAACTTAGCTCTTCGATTATGAAGAAGCAAAACGCACACTTCCTTTTTTCTAAGAGCAACCCTCTTCTTCTCTGGAGAAAAAGACTTCCCCTCTAAAAAACACACACACACATTCTTTCTTTGAAAAAGGGAACCCTTTTCCTCTCTAAGAAAAATCCAGTCCACTTCCTTTCTGAAAGAACAAAACCAGCTCTCTCCGGAAAACCGAACCCACTTCCCCTCTGGTAAAAACAAACCTACAAACTTTCTGAAAAAAAAAACGAAAAAGTTATTAAATGCAATAATACAGAGATGGAAATAATCTATTCGAATTGTGAAAATGAATCCTTTCGGGAAAACATTTTCAATTATTATTCTTTCGTTCCCACTTCTCGTTATTGTACAGTGGAGCTTCTTCCTCCTCAACCTGTGAAGCTAGTCACTTGGGAGTTTTCAACACCTGCAAGGTCAGGGAGGTGGAGAGGGATCAGGGAGGTGGAGAGTGGGTAGGAAGTAGAGGGAGGGGGGTTCTAAGAGGTGGAAAGGAGGTCAAGAGGTAGAGAGGAGAGTTAGGAGGTAGAGAGGGAGTCATGAGGCATAGAGGATGGGATCTGTGAGGGAGTAGCAGCTGGATTGGTCTCTTACGTATCCCAACATATTCCTAAGCATTGTTGAGGCTTCAATATAGTTATCCCGTGCGACTCTTCATAGTTTTAGGAACTTGAATGTTTGAGAGTATCTCACTGCCTGACCTCTCAAAAAGAATTTTGAATCATGAACACCAGTAGTGCGTTAGAGATTATCAGTGACAGCCTCTTCCACTAATAGGCTACACTCCACACACGAGCATAGAAACATTGGGACTTATGTATTACTTTGGTGACACCTATATCCCCACAGGTCTATCCTAGCAGGGGTAGTGACACAACAGAGGCTGTAAGACCCACTTAAATATATAGGCCGCACACACACACAGTGAAATTCTTTGATGTGCCACTTGGGAGGTGTCGGGCAGGTAATTGAGCATGGGTCATACGCATATAATACGCACTCTGAAAATTTTCTTTGCCTTATATATACAGCCAGGTATACACCGGCTAATCTTTACGACATTTATAGTTAAATATGTATTCTTTAACAGGCTATTAAAATTGTTGTGTTGCACCTCACTTTTAGCCTAATTGGTATCTGTTCTCTCCCCTTCAGGTGTGTTGGTATTGAACACCGGCCTTCACCTCTGCACAGGTTATGTGGATGGTGGCACGTGCGCAATGATCAACCTAAACATGAAACTGATGATTGATCAGTTAAAACATGATGCCTGTATAGAAATAAATTTAAATGTGTCATCTGTGCAGTGAGTAATTTGAAATTTACTGCTGTTGAATTATCAAATCTAATATGATAGCCGTACAGTCATAATTTTTAGTAGCCTCGTGATAAATGATCAACTCTCTCGACTCACCTCTGCTAACTATATATACTCCGCAGCTAAGGTAACTGGACACAAAACAGTTAACTCAGCTGTCGCTGAGCGAAATATTAAGACAAAAATACTACCTCAGAGTAAATATTCGAATACGAAAACTATAAAAATCGATTGAGAAACCTTTTCTCACGACTTTAAAAATGAAATCTCATCAGATATAAGCAAGCAAGGTAAACAAAGGTAAAACAAAAGATTTATTAAGCAAACATTTCTGTGATACGCTGAAAAAATCACTCATTACGCTCAGATAAACACAGTGAAACAAACTGGGGAAAAAAACTAAGAAATTTGTTTGACTGTACTTTACAGCACAAGCATGTTATAGGAAAGGTCAGAGATCATGGTAGCGGGCCTCCTGTCGTGTGTGTGAAGCTGATGATGCTGGGGAAGTGTGTGATGTGAGGGAGTATTGTACAGCTCTCTTTTGTCCCATCTTTCTTACTACCCATCAGAAGCTACATATCAGGAGCTACCATCAGAAGCAACAATCATGAGCCACCCGTCGTTTGCGCAAGTTGGTCGGCAGGCACCCATGTGTTGAAGCAAAAAAATAGGAGGTGGATGTCCAATTTTATTTGGGGATATTTTTACTGTTTAAAAGTGCTTCCGTGGGAAAGGTAAAGGTGAAAAAATGCGTCGTAGGTTACCTTGACGGAGCATGAGAGAAAATTTCATTATCAAAATAAGGGTTCAGTGATGTATTAACATCATTGAGATACGGTGAAAATTCAAAATATAAATTACAAAGTTGCAGTACATATAGACAATTGTCAAGATAAAGACAAGGGTCCCTGTCAAGGTGGATGTGCAACAGCACAAAGGTAAATCGTCAGGGAATTCAGAAAGAGACCCTAAGCATCGGAAGAAAAATATTTGGAGAATCATCATATATTAAACTTGCCAAGATTTTCTTGAGAAGTCTATTGTAAAGATGTGCCTGGCCGAGATAAACTCATGTCGGAGTTAGTAGAAAGGGACTAACGAACAGAAGAGTTTAAAAATGTCTAGTGTGGTATTGTGGATGAAGATAACAACTTAGAAGAAAATAATTCATTAATATTTCGACAATGAAAAGAAAACCTCGCCGAAGCATTATGTGAATCTAACAATTAAAATAAATACAAAGCACTAAAAAATCCCCAAACCAATGGAAATTTAAAACAAATTATTTAACATTGCCCTTAGTTGTGAAACAAAATAACTTTTGAAAAATATAGCAAAAACTAAAATAGATAATATATGGCTTAGCAAGGCCAAGAGGAAGCAGAGACAAACCTCATTTAAGCTTGTCTTGGAAAAATATTTATAATAAACAACATGGATAAGCGGCAAAAATGCTTTTTTGTGAGTCGTTTTGGTAATGTTTTGATTACTGATGTAGAGTAATTGAACAATAATGTCATGTACTCTAGTAAGTATACGGCAGCGAGGTGAATTAGGGATGATACATAGCTAGATCAAACCTGGAATAACTTGTGTTTACATAGGTTTTGAAGATGGCGTTGCAAGGCAGAGCAAGTCTAGTCGTAACTTCCAGCCTCCTGTTCAACACCCCCACTACCGTCTCCGCGGTGGCCTCCACTACTGTCTCCACCACCACCCACCTTTCTAATCTTGACACGATGCTAGACAACTCATCATACTTGGATATGTTAGACAACTGCTCGGAGCCTCTAGGACACGTGGACTGGAAGGACATGGGGATGCTAACATCTCTCACCATTCTGGTCCTCATTAACGCCTTGGTGATAGCCGGAAACTGCCTGGTGATTCTTGCAGTGTTCCTTTCCAGCAAGCTCCGCACAGTCACCAACCTCTTCATCGTCTCTCTGGCCGTCGCTGACCTACTGCTGGGGATGGCAGTGCTTCCATTCAGCGTCACAGTTGAGGTCTTCGATACTTGGCTCTTCGGTGAGCTCTGGTGCTCTGTCTGGTTGGCCGTCGATGTCTGGATGTCCACCGCCTCTATTCTTAATCTTTGTGTCATCAGCCTCGACCGGTGAGTATATGCTATCCTCATATACATTATATATATATATATATATATATATATATATATATATATATATATATATATATATATATATATATATATATATATATTATTTATATTAACACATCGGCCGATTCCCACCAAGGCAGGGTGGCCCGAAAAAGAAAAACTTTCATCATCATTCACTCCATCACTGTCTTGCCAGAAGGGTGCTTTACACTACAGTTATAAAACTGCAACATTAACACCCCTCCTTCAGAGTGCCGGCACTGTACTTCCCATCTCCAGAACTCAAGTCCGGCCTGCCGGTTTCCCTGAATCCCTTCATAAATGTTACTTTGCTCACACTCCAACAGCACGTCAAGTATTAAAAACCATATGCCTCCATTCACTCCTATCAAATACGCTCACACATGCTTGCTGGAAGTCCAAGCCCCTCGCACACAAAACTTCCTTTACCCTCCCTCCAACCTTTCCTAGGCCGACCCCTACCCCGCCTTCCCTCCACTACAGATTTATACACTCTCGAAGTCACTCTGTCTCGTTCCATTCTCTCTACATGTCCAAACCACCTCAACAACCCCTCCTCAGCTCTCTGGACAATCGTTTTGGTAATCCCGCACCTCCTCCTAATTTCCAAACTCCGAATTCTCTGCATTATATTCACACCACACATTGACCTCAGACATGACATCTCCACTGCCTCCAGCCTTCTCCTCGTTGCAACATTCATCACCCATGCTTCACACCCATATAAGAGCGTTGGTATAACTATACTCTCATACATTCCCCTCTTTACTTCCATGGACAAGGTTCTTTGTCTCCACAGACTCCGAAGTGCTCCACTCACCCTTTTCCCCTCATCAATTCTATGATTCACCTCATCCTTCATAGACCCATCCGCCGACATGTCCACTCCCAAATATCTGAATACATTCACCTCCTCCATACTCTCTCCCTCCAATCTGATATCCAATCTTTCGTCACCTATTCTTTTGTTATCCTCATCACCTTACTCTTTCCTATATTCACTTTCAATTTTCTTCTTTTACAACCTACCATATATATATATATATATATATATATATATATATATATATATATATATATATGTCGACATATATATATATATATATATATATATATATATATATATATATATATATATATATATATGTCGTGCCGATTAGGTAAAACTTGCAATTTTGGCTTAAATAGCAACGCTCACCTTGCCATATAAGACAAGTGAAAATTTGTGTATGCAATAATTTCGCCAAAATCATTCTGAACATAACGAAAAAAAATATTTCATTGTGTTGGTTTATTATTAAATTAATGTTAACGTATCTAAAATATATTTAGTTGGGTTAGGCTAAATTAAATTGCGCTTGTTGTAATAAGGTTAGGTAGGTTTTCAAAGTTTCTCTTGGTACAAAATCATAAATTCTTACATTAACATAAATGAAAAAATATATCTTTAAACGTATAAGAGAAAATTTTAGAAAGGACTTAATTTTAGATGAGTTCTTGCTAATTGACCAGTTTTACCTAATCGGCACGACATATATATATATATATATATATATATATATATATATATATATATATATATATATATATATATATATATATAATATATATAATATATATAATATATATAATATATATATATATATATATATATATATATATATATATATATATATATATATATATATGCATATATATAACACATACATACATACATATATAACCACTGTCTACTATCCAGGAGGCTAGAACACTTGTAGAAGTCTTCAATGAGAGCTATAATTTTATTATTTCATCCCAATACATTGGTTGATTTAATGTACACTTATCTATCTCTAACTTATCATAGCTTCCCCTCTTGACTTCCCCCCAGACCATGTACACATAGATAACGTACACGGACCACACAGACCACATACAGGGGCCACGCACATACAAAGGCCACGCACACTCTGACCACACACAGGAATCACGCTCACAGAATATGGCCACGGACTCCGTACACACAAACCATGTACACAGAGCCAGCTACTCAGGGTACGGCTGCCTATAAATCACATCTGCGGCATTCTCGATCATCTCTGAGCTAAGAGGACCTTCTGTGGACTGGGTTTGTTTACATGCAGAAGGCCATATATGGCATCGTACTTCAGAAAGCTTCCTCACCTTTCTTGTAAGAGCAAATTACTAATGAAATGTTTATACGTTTCTATTAAGAAATGTCTGCATATGTCAACTGCGTTCAGGATGATTTCTTTCTGGTTGTCTTAGGATATTGTCTCTACCAATAGATGTTATTTGATCAGAGGAATTTGCTATGTATATTTTTTATACATAATGTAAGTAAATTTAGACCAGCTTCATGGTTTCAACGATGTTTAAGTGATCTTATATCGTTCATTTGAACTTTTAAGTATTTAAAGTACTTTATGAACAGATATGTTATGAATTCAGCATAATTGCATTATGCTGATATGGAGAAAGTACGACTGAAATTTATTAGCGGATGTAGTGAGAACAGGATGGAAAGAAATAAACTGGCCTAGGTAGATTCTCAAAATTGTTATGATGCTATACCAGGCTCGAGGATAATGCGCTTTTACATAGCGTGTTCTCTTTATAATGACAACGAGATTTCAGTTAGCATTATTGTTATTATTCTTAATACGCCGGAAAACTGCAGAACTGTCTTGTGCATAACACGCCAGTTAACTGGATTCTGTCTCGCCTGAGTGCTTGCTTGATTTATGAATACTGCAGTCTGCTTGCCGACTAACTCTTCCTGTTAGGAAGGGAAGGACTGCAGTAGGACTAGAGTGAGCCAGCACGCTAATCCTTTCTTGGCGAGAATTAGCGTGATGTTTATTCAAGTATGTCCCTTGACACGTATACGTATATTATATACATTACCATTCTTTATGTTATCCTGTTAGTTCTTCCTTCTGAAGAGATGTATATAAAACACGATATACTCCTCAGGTTTGATAATCTTTACAGTGATGGTTTATACATGAAGTGTCAAAGTGTAGTGGACACCTGTTCATGTACGTGTTTGTGTATGTGTGTGTGTGTTTCATATAAATTTGTTTATATATTTCTATTTCATCTTTTCTAATACATATACGTCGTACAAATGAATAAGAACTTAGTGGATTAACTCGTGATTTTTCTATACATACGAGCACTGTTTCACTGTTCAGGAATTAATTAAAACTACGAGACTTGAGAATGCTTATTCAAGTTAACAAAGCATTAGTCCAGACTGCTGGTCAGTGTTTTGTGCTATTGTGTGTAATGCGCTAGTGTGTACGATCATCTGTGATATGTGAAAGCGCACGTTCAGATGTGTATGTTCGGTGCACTAGTGCACACGTTTCTGTGATGGCACACTTTCGTCTGTGACGAGTTAGTGCTCACTATCGTGTATAATATGTTCATAGATTTATGTTCGGGGATAATTATAATTAGTGATATTATTATTATTATTATTATTATTATTATTATTATTATATAGTCGATTATTTTCATTGTGAAATAAAAACTGGAACCGTATATACAACAAACTCAAATCGTTCAGTAGAGTAAAAGATTAAGTTACGGGAATTAAGAGTGATAATGTCAGATTTTACATTCACAGATGACAAGAATGTTACTATCACAGCCGCACGGAAAATGAAAGGCTGGTTAACTAAGAGTTTCAAAACAAGATATGTCAAGGTAATGATGATACTCTTGGTCTCTCTAGACTGGAATATTACTTTATACTAACAGTCCCTTTTAAAGTTGGCGAAATTGCAGATCTGGAAAATGTACAAAGAATTTTCACTACACGTAAACATTCTGTTAAGCGCCTGAATTATTAAGAACACCTGAATCCTCGAGCTGTACCTCTAGTTCCTGGAAAGTAGGCGAGAAAGATACATCATATTAAAAATTCTGCAGAAACTGACCTAAAATCTGAACATCGAAATCATTCCAAACAGAAAGCACGAAGCTCGGAAGATGAAGTAAAATACCTCAGTGAAAATCCGGTGTCCAGTGAGTGCACTAAGTGATAATTTGATATTGGTAGGGACCAAAACTTTTTAACACCCATCCTCCACACATGATAAAAATTAACAACACTCCAAGCTGTCTTCAAGAGGGTACTTGATAATTTCTTCAAGCTAGTTTCTGGTTAACAGGGTGGTGCGTATGTTGGCTCGAGTGCACCCAGCACCAACAGCCTGACTGATCAGATCCTCAACCGGGTAGCTTATTCTGGGTCCGAGAGGAAATGCCTTTCTCGGATCACGAACCGACCGATCATAGTGAGCGCGGCTAACTAATCAACATTGTAAGTTGGTTTTGGAATGACCCTGGAACTGTCTGCAGGTAAAATGCAGGTATATAAATAACAATTCATTATTAAACACTATTACAGAGTCTACTAAGGAGTAAAAAAACTCTACTGATTGTTTTGGTAAATGATTAACACAATAAGATGCTTCGTTAAGCTATGAATAACAATCTTAGTTATTTCGTTTAACTGAATTTAAGATGATTATATCCATATTATATTTATTGACAATAAACAATGACAGACAAACATATAATATTTACATTCAATGTAGAAGGCAAGCAAATAATATTGATCAACTGATGTATGAGTAACCAGACCTCAGGTGCCTCCTGGATACTTTCCCTTATCTGACTTTTGGTCGACTCGCCTTTTCTCTAACTATTGATATAATAATAGCTAAAGATAACCCTAATTATAGTAGAAAAATTTATCTCTAATTTGACGGTTAGTTGTGAATTGTTTCAGCCAGGATATTGTGAGTTGCATTTATGCCAGCACTGTAAAGTAGAAAGATCCCTGAATTTTTCTTGTGCTGTTCTAATGGCATGTTGTAGTCCTATCGGGCGAATGTTATATGTGGTTAAATAGTAGTTATTATTATATGTGATGTTCTAAACCCGTGTGAGTTATTCACTGTAATAATAACGGCTCCGCCCTCGGCTCGCTAAGAAACAAGAAAGCGTTTGATACTGTACCTCACAAAAGACTAGGGCAAAACTTGAGTTACAGGCAGGATTAAAAGGAATGTACTCCAGTGGATGAAAGAGTATCTAAGGGCAAGGAAACAGTGACTGTCCGGAAGAGATGTCAGAATTGGGGAAAAGAAACGAGCGGGATTTCGCAAGGGTCAGTATTAGAACCAGCACTGTTTTGGGTTCATGTTAATGACATAGCAGATGAGATTGGGTCAGATGAAGCCCTGTTTCCCGATGAGCAAACTGCAAAACTGATCATATCAGTAGTTCCTTGAATTCATCCCGGCAAATGCAAAGTTACTAAGTGGCTATACCACTTGTCAGAAAACCTGACAAGGGTATAGCCTCGAGGAACAGAGGCTGCAGACCTTATTCAAAAGAAAGACTTAGGGGTGAGCATATTGCCTAATATATCACCAAAGGCTCACATAAACAGAATAACTTCTGCAGCTAATGCTCGTCTGACAAATCTGGGAGTAGGATTCAGGAATCTCAACAAATACATATTCCGGGCCCTTTATATAATACACATTAGACCCATCTTGAAGTATGCGGTACTGGCAGGGAATCCACGTCTGTTAAGAAACTGCAGAAAGTGATAATTATACGATGATACCAGTTCCAGAGCTACGGGGTATGAACTACGAGGAAAGGCTAAAGAAACTTAGTCTAACCACATTGAAGGAAGAAAAGAACCAGGGGAGACATGCTAACAACATACAGGATACTCAAGAGGAATTGACAGGATAGACAGTGATAAGCTGTCTGTGAGGCGGGAAACAAGCACTTGGGGGCATAATTGTAAGTTAAACACAGATGAGCCA
>WNWK01031853.1:0-22381 GCA_009830355.1 Cherax destructor
TTTACCATTAATATATAAACTAATTGTTAAATTCTTAAATGTTTAAATTCCAGTACCTCAATTTTGTAAACCTAGTTAATCACTACAATTACCTAACTTTACTACAGTGGACCTCGCTTTCGAACACTCCAAAACTCACCCTCATTCCAGAATGCTGTTCAAGTGCTGTTACCAAACAAATTTATTCCCATAAGGAATGATGTAAATTAGATTAGTCCATTTCAGACCCCAAATATACACTTATAAAAGCACTTACAATAATAAACTTACATAAAGGGTGAGTTTTGGAGTGTTCAATAGCGAGGGTCCACTGTATCTGTATAATCATTGTGTCACTATAGAGCAAGACCTATCATAAGACTGCCTGAAAAGCCTAGGCATACCTAGGCATATTATTGGCCATCTTGTAATATCTACTTCATAAAATGCATAATTATAAGTACACCCCACCTTGTATATTACCAGAAATAAAGAATTTGAATTTGATGTTGCGAAAGGGTAAATGTGCTAACGAAACAGAGATCGCAAACAATCGAAGATGTTGAGAAGTTGTTGTTGGTGTGGATCAAAAAAACAGTGGGAGATGGTGTTGTGGAGGCGATAATATGCGAAAAGGCAAGGCAGTTGCATGCAGATCTCATAAAGAAAATGCCTAGAACGAGTGCTGCTGTTAGTGAATTTAAGGCCAGCAAAGGCTGGTTCAACAGATTCAAGAAGCAAAGTGGCATACACAGTGTGGTAAGGCATGGCGAGGCTGCAAGTTCGGACAAATGTGGCTGAAGAATTCATTGATGAATTCAAGGAGTATGTAGAAGCTGAAGGATTCCTCCCCCAACAAGTCTTCAATTGTAACAAAACAGGCCTCTTTTGGAAGAAAATGCCAAAGAGGACCTACATCATGCAGGAGGAAAAGGCACTGCCAGGACACAAGCCTATGAAGCATAGGCTAATTCTTTTGTTCTGTGGTAATGCTAGTGGGGATTTCAAAGTGAATCCTTTACTGGTGTATCACTCTGAAAATCCCAGAGTGTTCAAGAAAACAACGTCATCAAGAGTAAATTGTGTGAGATGTGGAAGGCTAACAATAAGGCATGGGTCAAGAGGGAAATTTTCTTTGATTGGTTTAATGAAGTGTTTGGCCAGAGTGTGAAGAAATCCCTCCTGGAAGAGAAATTGCCACTCAAGTGCCTCCTGGTAATGGACAATGCTCCTGCTCATCCTCCAGACTTGGATGACCAAATGGTGGAGGAGTTTAGTAGTTTCATCAAAGTGAAGTCTTGCCCCCTAATACCACTCCTCTCATCCAGCCCATGGACCAGCAAATCATTTCAAACTTCAAAAAACTCTACACCAAAGCAATGTTTTAAAAGTGCTTTAACATAACCTCAGACACTCAATTGACCCTAAGACAGTTCTGGAAAGATCACTTCAATATCCTCCATTGCATAAACCTTATAGGTAAGGCTTGGGAGGGAGTGACTTCCAGGACTTTGAACTCTGCTTGGAGAAAATTGTAGCCAGAGTGTGTCCTTGACAAAGAGTTTGAGGCTGACTCTGTTGACCCTATGCCAGTTGTGCAATCAACTGTGGCATTGGGGAATTCCATGGGGTTGGATGTGAGTGGCGAGGATGTGGAAGAGTTAGTGGAGGACCACAGTGAAGAGCTAACCACTAAAGAGCTGCAAGACCTTCAACTGCAACAGCAACAGACCATAGCTGAGGAAATTGCTTCACAGGAGGAGGAAGAGAGACGGAAGGTGCCTTCAGAGATTAAGGAGATTTGTGCAATGTGGAGTAGGGTGCAAACATTTATGGAGGAACATAACCCTAACAAAGCTGTTACAGGCTGTGTCTGCGACATGTTCAATGACAATCTCGTGTTCCATTTTAGGCAAATTTTAAAGAGACGCCAGAAACAGACCTCTCTGGACAGTTATTTTGTGTGACAGGGGTCCAGTGACTCTCAAGCTGGTCCTAGTGGCATTAAAAAACAAAGAAGGGAAGTAACCCCAGAAAAGGACTTGTTACCTGAAGTCTTTATGGAAGGGGATTCCCCTTCCAAACACTAGGAAATTTTCCATCTTTTCCCCTCCTCCTGTCTTCCATACACCAAGAACAGTCTTCAATAAAGGTAAGTGTCATGTTATTATTGTTTTATACTTGATGTCTCATTGTTTTCTGTATGTAAATCTATATGTAAGCTAAAAAATTTTTTTTGTTAATACTTTTGGGTGTCTGGAATGGATTAATTGGATTTACATTATTTCTTATGGGGAAAATGGTTTCACCATTCGTGAATTTCGCCTTCAGCAGACTCTTTGGAATGGATTAATCATGAAACCGAGGGTCCACTGTATTATACAAACACAAATACAGTGGACCCCTAGTTTCGGTCATAATTCATTCCAGAAGGCTGTTCAAGTGCCATTACCAAACGAATTTGTTCCTTTAAGGAAAATGTAAATTAGATTAGTCCTTTCAGACCCCCAAAATACACATACAAAAGCACTTACAATATTAAAATTCCATAATTGTTCGATTTCCGAGGTGACCAAACTCGGGGTCCACTGTACTTTATTTCTTTTCTGTAGTATACTACAGATAATGTAGTTCACATGTAATAAAATATTGTAAGGCATAACATTAAGTCACTAGCATGCGGTGCATTTCAGGAAACTAATCATAATGCTTAAAGACTACTTAAGAACTAGACATAGTATACCTGAGAGGGTTCCGGTGGTCAACGCCCGCGCCTGGTGTGACCAGGCCTCATGGTGGATTAGGGCCTGATCAACCAGGTTCTTACTGTTGGCCGACGCAAACCGACGTACAAACCACAGCCCGGCTGGTCAGGTAACTGACTTTAGGTGCTTGTCCAGTGCCTGCTTGAAGACAGCCAGGGTCTATTGTTAATCCCCTTATGTATGCTGGGAGGCAGTTGAACAGTCTTGGGCCCCTGACACTTATTGTGTTGTCTCTTATCGTGCTAGTGGCACCCCTGCTTTTCATTGGGGGGATGTTGCATCATCTGCCTAGTCTTTTGCTTTTATAGGTAGTGATTTTCGTGTGCAAATTTGGTACTAATCCTCTAGTTCTTAAATGTACAAAAAGAGGAGTAGCTAAATGAACAATAGTACAGTGGACCCTCGGTTTTCGCGAAAATTCTTTCAGAATGCTGTTTGAGTGCCGTTACCGAACGAATTTGTTCCCATAAGGACAAATGTAAATTAGATTAGTCATTTCAGAACCCCCAAAAATACACTTACGAAAATACACTTACATAATTGTTCGAGTTTTTAGGTGACCGAAAACCGAGGGTCCACTGTACAGTTTTAAAAGTATGCATTAAGACTTCTAACTGATTCAGTGATCTTTATTTAAGTAGGATTTCTTAAGCAGTTAACTAATATTATATTCACAGTGAGAATAGGTAGCAATGTATGAAAGGTACAGTGTTATGATATGATTTGTTGTTTCAAACTGATTCAATGTCTTCAGTTGAATGGAGTGATTGAATAGAGATGGTGAAGATACAGGAAGTTATTTAGTTACAGTAGAAATATAATGGGACAAGAAGTGTAATCAATTTTCTATGGGAGTTGAAGGATGACTGGAAGGACAGGGACAGAGTTGGATGAACTGGTTTGTTTGACATAGCATATTGTTGTTTCAGTTATGTTAGGGAGTTGAGGTTCTTTTAAACAATAACTCTGAATCAATTGGCAGATATGGGAACTTTCAATGCTGCAGGCAATGAATTTCAGATCTTAGGGCCTTTTATGCACATTGAGTTTTTGCATAGGTTGAGTCGGATATGGGGGATGTCTAAGAGGGCTTATAAATCATGAAGTCCTCTCAATTTGTACATAAACATCTCTGGTATCCTCACATTTTAGGCCTGATGATAGATATGAAAACACTGCATGTACTGGCTGGTATGTAGGTAGCAACTAATTTAGTCACATATGTTAGCTTTCCTGATATTTCTGGGGTGATAAATAATTTACGTATAGTACAGTGGACCCTGCTACTCGAACACTCCAAAACTCACCCTGTTATGTAAGTTTATTATTGTTTATTATTATTATTGGGGGTCTGAAATGGACTAATCTAATTTACATCATTCCTTATGGGAATAAATTCGTTTGGTAACAGCACTTGAACAGCATTCTGGAATGAAGAATGTTCAAATAGCGAGGTCCACTGTATATAAATGCTGTATACTGTGGTGGCCCTATGAACTTCAAACACAATCATTTATGGTGGTGATGCCTTTGCTTTTTCTTTTAATTACTGTACTTTTTACTCTTTATTATCAATCACTAATATATTCAACATTTGTATAAATACCCCTAGGTAAGCGAATGACTGTTAAATGCACAGCAATGTGTAGTTCAGTGAAATTATTGGTTACTAACCTTTTTGTACCAGCATTTAACTATTTTTTTCACTACATTTACAGCATCATAAATAAACATCACGGCATAATCGAAAAACTACCATAATTCTCCAACTGTCAAATAACAAAAATGCCCTAGATCATCATGCCTTAATTGATGGTCTACTGTATATGTACAGTGGAACCTCTGGTCACGACCATAATTAGTTCCAAAACTCTGGTCGCAACCTGATTTGGTAGTGACCCGAACCTAATTTCCCCATTGGATTGTATGTAATTACGATTAATCCATTCCAGACCCCTACGAACTGTATGTAAATATTGTTTTTTAAGCACAAAAATAGTTAATTATACCATAGAATGCCTAGTGTAATAGTAAAATAAATGTGAAAACCTTGAATAACACTGAGAAAACCTTGAACAACAGAGACAACTAACAGTGCTCGAAATGGCTGAGCACTGAACTCCATTATTTATTGTCTTATTTCTTTCATTTTTGGTGTATGTTAAGAACCATCTTTCCAACATATATTACCCAAGTTTCAATAAGATAGTCCAACAAACAACTGAGAAAAAATATTTACCAAAAATCATATATGGCAAGCCCTAGCCAGGTACTGAAACTGCAAGAAGCTGTTTCGGCACTACCTGCTGATATAACATTGCTAATCCGAATTTATCATGGTTGTAATTACAGGAAGTGGGGAAAATTAGCGCATGCGAAAAAATGGCGTGGAATGTGAAAATTGGCGTGGCTGTGTTTGTTCGGCACCCAATTATGTGTTCATGACCAGATGCAAAAATTTGGCAAATTTTTTGGTCTTAAACTGATTTGTTCGTGTTCGAAGCATTCGTGACCAGAGGTTCCACTGTAAATGGTAATTAAAATATATTCATACATTAGAGATACATATAGTGCTTCTTGTAAGCAGTCAATTTATCTCTAGCAAATTAATTTCCAGATGGACACACGAGACTTGTCTCTACCACCACCACCTGTGGCTTGTCTCCTCCACAGTCATCTAACACCACCATCACTCCCTCACCATCACCCAACATCACCATCATCCACCACCACCATCACTCTCCATCACTATATCACCATTGCCCACCAGCACCCATCACCAACATCATCCACCACTATTCACCATCATCTGCCATTATTTACCACCATTTATTGTTAATATGCTAGAATCCTCATTTCCATTAAGTGTTTAGTGTAAAAACCACTTGAGACAGTATATATAAGCACTCAATTAATTTTCTTATTAATCTTAAGATAGGCATAAGTCTGCCCAAAATGCTCTGCATACTAAGGGGCTCCCTGCATGCACACCTAAATGTCACCCATCTCTGTACAAACATTGTATCATGCTGAAATAAACCCATACCACCCATGGCTCATCCACCACCTTCCACCAGTGAGTGTTAAATATATAATAGCTGATGAGTTATTAAACAATTTGCAATATAATTGTTAATAAATATACAGTGGAACCCCAAGTTTCGGCCGTAACCCGTTCCAGAAGCTAGGCCTAAACTCGAAACGGCCGAAAGTCGAAGCAATATTTCCCATAAGAAATAATGTAAATCCAATTAATCCGTTCCACCCAAAAGTATTCATAAAAAATAATTTTTTAAAGAATAAATACTATAGTTTTACATACAGAAAAAATGAGAAATAAAAATAAAGCCCTAATTTTAATGGTTAAATGAACATTTAAATCAGTTTTACCTTTATTGAAGACTTGTTGGCGTATGAGAGAGGCAGGAGAGTTTGGAGGCAGGACAAGATGGTCCTTCAATATGACACTAATATCAACTATACGGCTTATTTATCTATTACAATTCATTTAATATGACATAATAAACAATAGAAACATGATACGTATATACTCTAGAATGACTCAAATATGTCATATGTCTCTCTCCCTACCCGACGAGTGTTGCTGTGTTTGTTGTTGGATGTATAAGGGCTACTGAAAGATAAGCCTTACATAGTGGTGGTGATGGCGGCAGCAGAGCCGGCGGTGTTGTCAGTTGCCCTATATAACTCCAACAACATTGGAGGAGTCAGTTTCGTGCTGATCTTTTCTATCGCTTAATAGCTTAACTTACTTGCTACACTGTTAATGCTACACTTTATCGCTGGCTGGCACTATAGCCTTTATCGACTCGTGCTGCTTTAGTATTGTACATATTGTAGAATCACTGAAGAAGGCACATTCTCCCCTCTCTCTTCCTCCTCCACTTTGGCACTTTGCTACAATTTCTTTCTTCAATTCTATCATGTTTCTCACTTTCTTTACCAAAGGGCTGCCACTATGAAGTTTCTTTGGGCCCATGGTGGCTTATTTCAGTTGCAATCAATAAACAAGCACTAAACACAATGAATTTATTGTGAAATGTTTGGATGAGCGAGAAGGGTAATGTTCACTAAGGATAAACAAAGCTAGACTGGCTCACGATGCCTGCACGGGAGGCGGACAGGTCTGGTATGCCAGCTGAAAGTTGGGACAAAATTAGGCCAAAAAAAGCGACCGAAACTCGAAGCGGCTGATACTCGGGGTGGCCAAAACTCGGGGTTCCACTGTAGACTGATATTTATTTTCTTCAAACATTTTTTTTTCCTCCCAAGAGTTGATGAGAGTATGTGAGCATGGACGAAGACAATAACAAATTGATGCAGGCTGAACCAGCTGCCACTGTTACAATGAAAACGGACAGGTCCTGGACATAGTCTGGACCATACAAATTTACGATTAAGAGGAGTTGGTCCATTTTATCAAGTGTATGACCAGACAGCATGTTGAGCTTTGTATGCATGTTGAGCTTTTGTCTGGCCAGATTTTTTTGATCCATTTCAGTTAACATCCACTTTCTGGGTGTCCATTTTATCAAACTTTTACTGACATCGTTGAGAAATAATGGACATTGGTCTACTGTATATATAGTGCAGTAGTATAACATACAGTAAATGCAAAATGGGTTTACAGTGGACCCCGGATTATGTACTGCTCCAAACTCGAACAATTATGTAAGTGTATTTTTGTAAGTGTATTTTTGGGGGTCTAAAAGAACTAATCTAATTTACATTATTCCTTATGGGAACAAATTCGTTCGGTAACGGCACTTGAACAGCATTCTGGAACGAAATAATGACGTAATCCGGGGGTCCACTGTATAAGGTGTCTCCTAGCAATAAATGAATAAAGAACAGTTCATATTATACTCACTATTTCAATTATCTTGCATGCTCCAGATATTGTCTTAATATTACCAGCATTAAAAGTCAGCGGCATCGTGTTCCTAGAGAAAATCAATACATATAATTAATGCGAAGAACTATTTATCATATACATAGTACATGTTCACACAAACACAAATAGCCAGACTACAAGACACTTTGTAAATGACAGAAATATGAGAATGAAAAAGTTTTTGCATTCTCTACCCTGCTGTCATTTAGTGAACACCAACTCATACTGTTCTTTTAAAATTTCGCTTATTTCCTGTTCATTGTCAGTATAGTAGAACCCCCGTATCCACAGATTCGGTATCCACGGTTTTAGTTATACACAGTTTACTCTGGCCCAAAAATAACCCTATACGTACTATTTTGTGTAATTATAATAATAATAATAATAATAATAATAATAATTTTTATTTCAATGCATGTTACAAGTGTACAATGTTATTGGTAGTTACAAATATAATACAATTATAAAACTGTAATGCAAGGAGAGCCACTGGCATGCCATGGCATTAGGGGCAGTTTATTCTAGAGACTTATTCACTAAGTACTTAATGCTAAAGAAATTGATTGAGTTTATTCTAGTTCTATATTATTTAAATTATTAAATGGTTACATACTATTTAAAGACAATACAAGAGAAATTGGTTGAGTTTAATCTAGTTGTAGAATTTATTTCAAATTACAGTATGTTGATGCTATACTAGTATAATAACAATACTAGAAATAGTTTTTAGAGTTTCATCTAGGTATATATTTTATTTCAAATTTAGAAAATGATGATACTATAAGATTTTAAATGACAATATGATGATATGAGATTGCAACAAGTGTTAAGGAGGATGAACATATCAAAATGAGATCTTCTTAAGTAAAATAATATTGGGTTTGGAAGTTTGTTACAGTATGAGTATTTAGTATAGGGTGAGTAGGTGACTTTTGAGAAGAGTCTTGAATTGATTTTCCGACAAGGTTAACTTGATATTTACTGGTAATGAATTCCAGATTTTGGGGCCCTTTATGTGCATAGAATTTTTACATTGGTTAGTATGGACTCGGGGTATGTCAAATAGTGATCTGTGTCTTGTGTCATGTTCGTGGGACCTATTAAAGTTGTTGAGGAGAATTCTGAGCGCAGGGTTAATATTAGCATGTAGAGTTTTATGTATGTAGAAGGCACATGAATAGGTATGAATATTTTTTATGGTGAGTAGTTTTAAGGTTCTGAATATAGGTGGAGTATGCTGTCTAGAGTGGGAATTTGTTATCATCCTGACTGCAGCCTTTTGCTGGGTTATGAGTGGTCTAAGGTGATTTAATGTTGTTGAGCCCCATGCACAGATTCCATAGGTGAGATAAGGGTAGATAAGAGAATGATATAGTGCAATGAGAGCTGGTTGAGGCACATAATAGCGTATCTTAGATAATATACCTACTGTCCTTGAGATTTTCTTGGAAATTTGTTGTATGTGTGTTTGGAATTTAAGACTACTGTCAAGGTGGATTCCTAGGAATTTTCCCTCTGTGAGCCTTGTGATGGGTGAACCATTTAGCGTTATGTTAAGTGGAACATTTGTAGCTTTGTTTCCAAACTGAATGTAGTAGGTCTTGTCCGTATTGAGAGTAAGCTTATTTGTCATCATCCATGTTGATATTTTCTGTAATTCGGCATTAACTGTGTTGGCTAGTACGACTGGATTTGGGTGAGAGAAGACATATGTTGTGTCATCTGCAAACAAAATGGGTTTGAGTAGTTGTGATGCATTCGGTAGGTCATTTATGTAAATGAGGAATAGGAGTGGCCCCAGGACACTACCTTGAGGACACCGACTGTAATTTGTTGTGTGGAAGAGTTCTCTCCATTTGTGTTCACGTACTGACTTCTGTTGCTAAGGTACGACTTTAGGTAGTTGGGGGGTGCCCCTAATACCATAGTGCGCTAGTTTTGTGAGCAATAAATCATGGTCGACTGTATCAAATGCTTTGCGTAGGTCTATGAAGATTCCCAGCGGAACCTCTTTCTTCTCAAGTGCGGTGTATATTAACTCTAACATGTGTGTTATAGCATCGTTTGTGCTCTTGTTGGTCCTGAATCCAAATTGACAGGGGTTTAGTACATTGTGTGAGACGAGGTAGGAATAGATCTGTTTATGAATTAATTTTTCGAAGATTTTAGAAAGCAGTGGTAAATTTGAGATTGGTCTGTAATTGTTCAAGTCAGTTTGGTCACCTCCTTTGTGGATCGGGGTGACCCTAGCTATTTTGAGAATTGATGGGAAGGTTGAAGATTCAATGGATTTATTGAATAATGCTGCTATAATTGGTGACAGTACATGTGTAGCTTTTTTGTACATAAAGGGTGGTAAGCTGTTTATGTCTCCTGCTTTGTTTTTAAGGGTGTTGATTATGTGTGAGACTTCAATTGAGTTGGTAGGAGCTAGGAATAGTGTATCTGGGTAGGTGTTGGTGAGGTAGCCCCAAAGTGCAAAAGTAGTGATGGTGGCAGTTGTTGAAAGCCTAAGAGAAGCTGTGATATGCTTCCCATGAGTGAAAAGTGCTAATTCTAGACTTTTGCATAATTTATCAATTAAATTTTATCATAGGTATGTACAGTGGACCCTCGGTTTTCGTTGAAAATTCTTTCCAGAATGCTGTTTGAGTGCCGTTACCAAACGAATTTGTTCCCATAAGGATAAATGTAAATTAGATTAGTCATTTCAGACCCCCCAAAAGTACACTTACAAAAGCACTTACAAAAATACACTTACATAATTGTTCGAGTTTGGAGGTGCACGAAAACCGAGGGTCCACTGTATATAAACAAAAAATGACTTATACATATAGGGTTTGCTACTATCCACGGTTTCTGGTATCCATGGTAGGTCTCAGAATGTATCCCTGCAGATACGGTAGACTACTGGATATGAGTCTCCTTTCATTAAGGGTCCAATTCTAAAGGTAGTTCTTAGCTTAGATTTTGCATATGAATAGAAATATTTGGGATTTCTTGCAATATCCTGGAGGGTCTTTTGTTCCCTTTGTACTTCTGTTTAATATGACATTCTAAGTTTTTGCTCTAAATCGGTGATCTCTCGGCTAAGAATATCTTTCTTTCGTTGTGACATTTTTATGTTTTGAAGCAATTCAGTAACCCATTTTCTTCTTTTGTACCATCTCCTACACTCACTCTATATCTGACCTTCTACATTTCATCAATGGTTCATATTACAGAGCTTGTATGCTTCTGTGTTCAGCTTCTCCAGGCACTGGTGAGGATTTAGGGTGCTCATGACTGTTTCCCAAGATATGTCTGATGGTTCTTGGTTAATTTTGTCCCAGTCAGTTCTAAGGCTGTAGTTCCCCAACTCTGAGTTTATACTCATTTGTACTTCTATGATGCTGTGATCAGTATATTTTTTTTTTGTGATTGTTGTCTCTGATTATTGAATATCAAATCCAGTGTATTTTCATTTCTTGTGGGATCAGTTATCTGTTGGTTCAATGCGAACTTTTCACTAAGCCTCATTAGTTCCCTGGTATGTACTTGTTGAGCCAGGGTGTTTTCCGGAACTATTTCTGGTACAGTATAACGTTGTGATGAGTAACCATCTTCCATTTTACATTTGGAAATTAAAATCTTCAAGAAGGATAATATTTGGTGTGGGATTTTCCAGCCTTTCAAAATAGCTATCTATTTTTCATATCTGATCTGTGAATTCCTCAGCCATTGCTGACGGTGGTTTATATACTAGGATAATTACCAGATTCCTATTTTCAACTTTAATACCTAGAACTAATTACATATATGGCTTACTAAGTACTTAAGTTTACACCTAGAATAAAATTTAAATTAGTATTACATGGGTAATACATTACAGCCATAAGTACAATTGAACAGGTTTCAAATGAAGAAGTAATCAATTACAAATAAATTACACTAAAAATAAATTGGCTCAATGGCCTGCACATTATGAAGTTGTTGAATTGGGGTGTTGAAATTAAAGCATGAGAATTAACAATGGCTATAACATTTAAGTGAGATTTAATTGATATTTTATATGTGCTTTTAACAATATGTATGTTGGTTTAGCGCTTCTATTTGATTATAATAATAACAATATGTATGTATTAGTAAAAATGTTAGCAGAGGGGGAACTTTTGGCATTTTTACACTGAGTTCCAAATTCTTGGGCCTTTTATTGCATGGACCTCTTTAAGGGGGGCTCCTTGACGAGGTAAAGAGGCTATCGGTCTGAGGAATTGGACCTCTTGGGCTTCTTCCTCACACCGAACCTAATTACCCCCCAATCCCCCTCTCCCCTATCCCATCTTCCCTTTTTCCTTTCCTCCTCCTCATCCCTAACTTATTCCCTTCCCATTTTCAGCCTTTGGGATTCTCTCCACAGGCATTCTGATTCCTAGGTAGGGGGAAGGGTACCGTGGTCCATCCCATTCTGTTGAGGTTCCTTAGCAGTGGTGTAGTTTGCCATGGAATCTGGATTGCCTGGGAATCTCCCGATCCCTCTCCGGTCTCACGGGGGGTAGCTTTGGGTGTCTTTCGGGCGACGGGTGTATCTCTGGAGGCCACCTTTCGGATTCCGGGGGTGGTGTCCAAAGGAGGTATGCTTTGTGGCGGGTGTCCAGCTGCCCTCTCTTTTGTCCACCAAGATGGCTCAGTGGATGTGAGGTTGCTATCCCGGATTGCTGGTTTACTGGTATGGCACGGGTTCCATGCCGCATCTGCACTACTTGCGGTGCTGAGGTTCTCATGGGCATGGAGGGAGATTTACACCACTTTCATTCCTCCTAGGAGCTATTCCTCCACATTCCCCCTTTTTTTATTCTTTTTTTTATTTTTATTTTGTTTTATTTTCTCTTTTTTCCTAAAAAACAAAAAGAAAGAAGTAACCTAACCATGAATGTCCCACTCCGTGAACCTACTACCCCCCGGCCCCTTCCTGATACCGCACCCTGTTCTGACCCTACCTTGTTCTTGGACCACTCTTCGGACACTTCCAATACCCCTGTACCTCTTGCTGGTGCCAGTTCGTCACCTGCTTCAGGTACCGGGGTTCCGACTGGCCCTTTTGATACGTTTCACCTCCGCTCTTCTCTGACCATGCTTCCGGCTTCTCCCTTTATGGTGCGGCAATTTTCAGGTTGCTTGCCCATCCCACATCGGAACAACTCTGGTCCCACATCTAAACGCCCAAGACCCTTACATGATGATACTGTGTTGCCTCATTATCATTCAGCTCAGAAACGACCAGCTTGTCACACACTCCCCTTAAACACTATGTTTCACACTACACAATGGACTAAATTTTTTACTCTGAGACCAACTTCTTCTGCCTGTCTTTCCGATCATAGTACTGATAAGGCGCTCCTACGCCATGTGGGTAAATATATCTCCTTTCACGCTCTCAAAAGCGGCACACACATCATCACGGTCCAGAATGCTGGCCAAGCTCGCGATCTTTCTCTCCTTACGACCATCGATGCTATTCCTATCACTATTGAAAAACATCACTCTCTCAATTCTTGTAGTGGTACTGTCATTCTACCCCATAACATTGTCCAATAGAATTTCCAAACATGTGGTGGTGACATTCTGGAGCAGCTTGAGCTCCAAGACCTTCCTATACTCAAAGTTGACAATTTTGTCCTCCCTGCCCGTCGGCAAAGACAATATCCTTGCAATATTGCTTGCTTAACATTTGACTGCCATGACCTTCCGCCCTTGGTCTACATTGCGGGACACCATTTACAAGTTTGAAAGGTGATCCCTACACCGCAACAGTGGAGAAACTGCTGGCATTTTGGTCATCCAGCGAAATATTGCAGGTCCATGGCCGAATGCCCAGTCTGTGGTGCCGACGACCATGCCAATCCTTCTTGTAGTCTACCTCCCTCTTGCCTTAATTGTCGTGAGGCGCACCCATCTTACTCTCGCTGTTGTCAAGTTTACTTAAATGAGCGTGAAATCCGTTCTCAAAGAGGCGGAAGGCTTCCCATATGCCATATGTGTCTCATCTACGCCTTCAAGGGAGACTGCCCCGTATTTCCTATTCTCACATTGCTAAACGTCCCCCCACTTCTGGGGTCCCAACTCCCACAGCTTCCTCTGTGGTCACCCCATCCTCAGTCACCCGTTTCGAATTCTTTTGCTGTCCTGGGCTCTGAGGTCCCAACCTCGGCACCCCATACTGTCCTTGCCTCTTCCTCTACTCACTTGCACAGTTCTGTGTCAACACGCCCTCGTCCAACACCTCCTCCTCACCGCCCCTCTCCTTCTCAGAAGTCCAGCAAAAAATCCCCATTGTTAAACTCTCCTCTCACCCCTCCTTCCTTTCTCCATCCTGCACATTTTTCCTTCCCAGTTTCTATGCCTAGTTTCTCACCTCCAACTAGTTGTTACGTGTGTAGAGGTTCATCCTCCTCCTCGTTCAATAACTTCATCCCCTGTCTCCTCCCAAGTTTCTTCCTCTACTGCCCCTTCCCAGGTCGCTTCCACTCCTGTCCCCTCCCAAGCCCCTTCGACAGTTTCCTCTTCCATTTCCTCACCCCCTACTTTAGTACAGTCCATAGTCTCCCCCGACTGTTACTCACCCTCCTCCTCCTTCCATCTCCAATGTGGTCCCACATCCTGAGTCTTTGTTCTTTGAAACACTAGAAGTTATCGCAGAATATATTACGGAGACTCGAACGTTGATGGACCCCACTCCACCTCCGGTTCCTCCTCCTCTCTCTTCTCCGTCTACACCCCTCCTTCCTTCGCAGCATCCCAATCCTTCACTGCTTACAAGTCTTCCACTGTCTCCACACGTGGACTTTTCTAATCCTGCTAGTCCATAGATACCTCTACCTTCGGCTTTCTTGTATCTTTCTCTTCGTAAATCATGGCTTATTTACAGTGAAATATCTGCGGCCTCAGGGGTAACCGGGGTGAGCTTCAGGTGTTGCTCTCCCAGTTTTCCCCTGTTGGTGTCTGTTTACAAGAACCCAAATTACACTCCGCTGTTATCCATCCCTTCTCGGGCTATGATTTATTATATTCATCGGATCCTTTTTCTGATGGAACCTTTAACAAAAGTGCTCTACTTATATTCACTGGTATTCCATACTGTCAGCTCTTTGTTCATACTTCTCTGCATTACACTGTGCCCGTATCCACTTGAATAAGTGGTATGCACTCTGTTCTTTGTATCTCTACCCTTCTCGGGCATTGTCTATCCCAGATGTTGCCTTTCTGGTTTCTTCCTTACCGCTACCCCTTCTGTTACTTGGCGATTTTAATGCCCACCATTTTCTCTGGGGGGTCTCACCGTGACTCCTGCGGCATTCAGAGGCATTTTTTGCTTCTCTCCCCCTCCATGTTCTAAATACAGGTACTCCCACCCATTTTGATCCTCGAACTCATTCTTTCTCTTGCATCGATCTCTCCGTTTGCTCTTCCTCAACTGGCCTCGACTTCACCTGGTCTGTCCTTCTGGACTTGCATGACAGTGATCATTTTCCAATCATCCTTACTTCTCCTTCGTATTCTACACCTCCTCGAAGCCCATGCTGGCAATTTGACCGGGCGAATTGGGACCTTTACGCACATCTTAATGCTTTTTATGAGGCTCCTTTCTCGTCCTCCATTGATGAGGTTTTACATCTCTTCTCGTCCTCCGTCTTAACCGCAGCTTCACATTCTATTCCCCAAACCTCAGGCAAGCATTCTCAGAAGTGCGTGCCTTGGTGGTCTCGTGCTTGAGCTCGGGCAGTACGTTTGAAACGCGCTGCGTGGGGCAGGTACCGGTACAACAGAACCACAGTGAGACTCCTTGATTTTAAGCAGAAGAGAGCAATTGCTCGACGTGTCATCCGTGATGCTAAACGCACTTGCTGGCGGGATTACATTTCTACCATCACTTCAGCTTCCTCGAAGAGTACAGTCTGGAAGAAAGTGCGGAAACTGAGTGGTAAATTCTCCCCCAACCCGGCTTCTGTTCTTCTCCGGGTTGCCGGTGTCGATATAGCACACCCTCTTGCCGTTGCCACTGAAATTGGTAATCATCTGGTCCGTATTTCTCAGGGGCTCCATCTATGCCCTTCGTTCCTTTCTTCTAAGTCTGCCAGCGACTTAAAGCCCTTAGATTTTTCTTCTCTCGGAGAAGAATCTTATAATGTGCCTTTTACCCTTCAAGAACTGGAGGCAACACTCTCCGCTTGCCAATCATCGGCAGCTGGGCCAGACGACATACATATTTGTATGCTACAGCATTTACATCAGTCAGCTCTTGCAGTCCTCCTACTACTCTTTAATCTTATATGGTCGCAAGGAGTTCTTCCCCAGCTGTGGAAGTCTGCTATTGTTCTCCCTTTTCGCAAACCGGGTACTACAGGACATGATACCTCCCACTACCGTCCCATCGCTCTTACCAGTGCAGTTTGCAAGGTGATGGAATGTCTAGTTAATAGACGTTTGATGTGGTATTTAGAGACGCACAGTAGTCTCTCCACTAGTCAATATGGCTTTCGTAAGGGCCGTTCTGCCATTGACCCCATACTGAGGTTGGATACGTGTATTCATAATGCCTTTGCTAATAACCACTCGGTTATCTCCATCTTTTTTGACCTTGAGAAGGCTTATGACACAACTTGGAGGTATAATATCGTGGCCCAGGCCCACTCCTTAGGCCTCCCAGGCAATCTACCATTTTTCCTTAAGGCCTTCTTAACTGAAAGACATTTCCGTGTCCGGGTTAGTAATGTGCTTTCCCCGGAGTTTGTCCAAGCTGAAGGTGTCCCCCAGGGATGTGTTCTGAGCACAACACTCATTCTCCTTGCTATAAATAATCTGGCATCTATTCTCCCATCCAATATTTGCTCATCGCTTTATGTTGATGACTTTGCTATAGCTTGTGTGGGCACTGACTGTCACCTCATTGCAGTTTCCCTCCAGCATGCCATCAACTGGGTTTCCGATTGGGCCACCACTCACAGGTTTAAATTTTCTAGTAGCAAAACTCTCAAAATTACGTTTACTAGACATTCAGTGGTCTCTGATCCACTGTATCTATACGGCTTGTGTATCCCAGAACGTGATAGTCAGGTTTCTCGGCCTCCTATTTGACTGTCGATTGTCGTGGAAACCTCACATTACCTCTCTGAAGGCAACTTGTCATAGCCGGCTGAACCTCCTTAACCCTTTCGGGGTTTAGGTCGTACTAGTATGGCTTACATCCTGGGGTTATGGTCGTACTAGTACACCTAAATTCTAGCGCCCTCAAATCAAGCAGAAACAGGCTGTTAGGCCTAGATGTGATAGAATGGGTCTGTGCGGTCAGTGTGCGCAGTATAAAAAAAATTCTTGCACCACACAGTGCATAATGAGGAAAAAAAAACTCTGACCGTGTTTTTGGTTTGAAACAGCGACTTTGCAGTCTATTTTCGTATGGTATTTATGCTTGTATTCTCGTTTTCTTAGTCTCATTTTATAGAATAGATGATATATTACAGAAATAGAGATAATTTTGACTGGTTTTATGATGACAAGTACCTTGAAACTGAGCGCAAAGTAGCGAAAATATTCGATTTTGGCCGATGTTCAAGAGTAAACAAATCACACCATGTGTCCAATACACATCAACTGGAGAGTCTAATATTCTTGCACAAGTGCGCTGATATTATTTATACCTATTTTACAATGATGCAGTTGTATACATAACAGTAAATCTTCTATTTTTTGTGAGAATAAAAATTCAAAATGGAAAGCAAAAGTAATGTAAGAGGGGCCTGGAGACGTGACTAATGAACAGAGAAGATGATATTTTAGTGCCAGGAATGTCTGCCTTGTTTATTATTGACCCTATTTTGAAATTGGCATCGTTTGAAATTTGTGTGAAATTGGCCAAATTGCCATTTTCTGACCACTATTTTGGGTAGCTGAAATTGGTAAATAGGCAGTTTCTTGTACTCAATCGATAGAAGAAATGGAGTTCTAGCGAAATATCTATAATTTTAGTAGACTGAAACATTGGAATTTGCCGAAAATAGGGCCCAAAGTGGGCGAAATCGCCGATGCGTAAATGTCATCGATACCACTAACTTCGCGAAAGCATAATTCCGTTAGTTTTCAATCAAATTTCATAATTTTTGTGGCGTTATAATCGGAAAAAAGATTTTCTATCGTTTCACATTTTTTTTTTTTTTTTTTTTTTAAATTCTTGGACCCTGAGAACGAGTTTCGGAGAGGGTCCTTGGACCCCCAAAGGGTTAAAACCCTAGCACATCTTTCATGGGGGGCTGATCGTAGAACTCTCGTTCGCCTGCATTCACCCCTAATTTTATCGAAACTCTATTATGGTGACCAGATATATTCGGCAGCCTCCCCTGCTACTCTCTCTAGCCTTAATTCCATCCATCACCAGGGATTACGTTTATGCCTCGGTGTTTTTCGTTCTTCACCGGTTGAGAGCCTCTATGCAGAAGTGAACATTCCACCTTGTCCGATCACCGTGATGCACATTGCCTTTGTTATTGTGTTCGCTCTCATGACCTCCACAATCCTTCCATGTATAGGATTGTCATAGATGTTAGTAGCCGCTCTTTATTTGTTCGTCGCCCCTGTTTACTTTGTCCCTTTTCTCTTCGCCTACATTCGCTCTTGTCTTCCCTTCAGCTACCACCTTTCTATGTTCATGTGGCATCTCCCTTTCCCCTACCCCATTGGGAAGTTCCTGCTGTCCGTGTCTGTTCTTTTCCTCTGCCTTGCGCGAAAGCCCAACTACCTATGGCGGCTTCTCACTCTCTTTTTCTAGACCACTTTCGCTCTCATTCCCATGTGATTGCATGGGAGGAGACGTTTCGCCCCTCAGTGGCTTCATCAGTATATAAGCCACTTCGCACATATACTGTGTTCTTTTCAAGATTGATGAACTGATTACATCGACTCAAGGCTGAGGGACTGATTACCTCAAACTCCAGAGGTTATATTACATCTTTATGCACACCGATGGTTCTAAGTCTTCTGACGGTGTCGGATTTTCAGCAGTGTTTCCGGACAGCGTCGTGCGAGGGCATCTATTATCCTCGGCTAGCATATTTACGGCTGAATTGTATGCCATTCTTGTGGTACTTATCCGTATTGCATCTATGCCTGTGTCACAATTTGTGGTCGTTTCAGACTCCCTTAGTGCCTTACAGGCTATCCGAAAATTTGATACACCTCACCCCTAGTTCTTCATATCCAGCTTTGGTTACGACATATCTCTAGCAAACACAAAGATGTTTTTTGTTGGGTCCCTTTTCATGTTGATGTACAGGCAATGAACAGGCAGACACTGCTGCGCGGTCAGCAGTACATGACCTTCCAGTTTCATATAGAGGTGTTCCATTTACGGACTATTTTGCTGTCATTGCTACACACCTTCGCACCCGTTGGCAACAACGTTGGTCTGACCTGCTACATACCAAACTTCATTCTATTAAACCGAGTATAGGTTTTTGGCCTGCTTCTTGTCACCAATGTCGAGGGTGGGAGACTACTCTCTCTCGTCTTCACATCGGCCACACTCATCTTACTCACGGGTATCTCATGGAGGCTCCCTGTCCCTCTCTGTGAGCATTGTCTGGTTCCAGTATCTGTTCGCCACATTCTGTTGGACTGTCCCCTCTATCAACTAGCACGCAGAACTTACCTCCAACGTTGTCTTCGCTCTGCTGCCCTCACTTTACCTTCCCTTCTTGCTGATGGACCCTCCTTCAATCCTGACTCTCTCATTGACTTTTTGACAGCAACTGATTTACTACACAAACTCTGACGATTTTGCCTTTAGCTCTCCCCTCAGTCCCTGCTACCTCAATCTCTTATTACCCTCTATCCCTGCACTATCCACTACCCCGCTGTGCTCCATACCCTCCTAATCATCCCTCTCCCTCTTAATACCCATTATCCCTGCATCCTACCCTGCCCTGCTGCGCTGTATGACCCTTGTGGTTTAGCGCTTCTTTTGATAATAATAATAATGTATATCAACAATGTATCACAGCTAAGTAACACTATATTTTATTACCTTTTAACCTTTAATAAAGTTTTTTAATAAAGTTTTTCTTCTTTTTGCTTTTAGTAATTATACAGAAGCAGGAGTTACTATCCCCTTGTTCCCAGCATTTTTAGTCACCTTTTATGACAAACATTGCTTACAGAGGAAAGATTCTTCTTCACTCGGACCCCGCATAACACTACTCCAAATAATGCTGATTCGCTATAAAGTGAACATAGAAAAGAGTAAGTTGACAACAAAAAAATTAGGTAATGAAAGATTGGATATCAGATTGGAGGGAAGGAGTATGGAGGACGTGAATGCATTCAGATATTTGGTAGTGGAATTGTCAGCAGATAGATGATGGGTGTATGAAAGAAGAGGTGAACCATAGAATTGATGAGTGGTGCACTGAGTAGTCTGTGGAGAAAAAAGACATTATCCATGAAAGCAAAGAGGGAAATGTATGAGAGTACAGTGGTACCAATGCTCTTTTATGGGTGGTAAATGTTGCAACAAGGAAAAGGCTGGAGGCAGTGGAGATGTCAGGTCGTAGGGCAGCGTGTGAATATAATGCAGAGAATCCATAGCTTGGCATTAGGAGGTGTGGGGTTTCTAAAAGTATTATCCAGAGGGCTGAGGAGGGGTTGTTGAGGTGGTTCGGACATTTAGAAAGGATGGAACAAAATAGAATGACTTGGAAGGTGTATAAATCTGTAGTGGAGGAAAGGCAAGGTAGGGGGTCCTTCTAGGAAAGGTTGGAGGGAGGGGGTAAAGGAGGTTTTGTGTGTGAGGGGCTTAGAATTCCAGTAGCATGCATGAGCATGTTAGATAGGAGCGAGTGGAGGTAAATGGTTTTTATGACTTGACATGCTTTTGGAGTGTGAGCAAAGTACCATTTATGAAGGAATTCAGGAAAACCAATTAGCTGGACTTGAGTCCTGGATGTGGGAAGTACAGTGCCTGCACTCTGAAGGAGGGGTGGAGATATGTTGCAGTGTTTGAACTGTTGTGCCTCTTCAAGGGGGGTTCCTTGCTGTGGTGAAGAGGCTCTTGGTCTGAGGAATTGGACCTCTTGGTCTTCTTCCTCAGACCAAACCTAATTACCCCCCATCCTCCCTTTTTCCCTTTCCTCCTCCTCATCCCTCCCTTATTCCCTTCCCATTTTTAACCTGTGGGATTCTCTCCACAGGCATTCTGGTTCCTAGGTAGGGGAAAGGGTACCATGGTCCATCCCATTCCGTTGAGGTTCTTGGCGGTGGTGAAGTTTGCCGTGGAATCTGGATCACCTTGAGATGTCCCGATCCCTCTCCGGTCTCCCGGGGGGTGGCTTTGGGTATCTTTCGGGCGATGGGTGTATCTCTGGAGGCCACCTTTTGGATTCTGGGGGTGGTGGCCGAAGGAGGTATGCTTTGTGGCAGGTATCCGGCCGCCCTCTTTTTTGTCCACTGAGGTGGCTCAGTGGATGTGAGGTTGCTATCCCGGATTGCTGGTTTACTGGCATGAAGGGTAGGGTATGGCACGGGTTCCATGCAGCATCTGCACTACTTGCGGTGTTGAGGTCCTCTTGGGCGCGGAGGGGGATTTACGCCCCTATCATTCCTCCACATTACCCCCTTTTTTTATTCTTTTTTTTTCTTTCTTATTTTTAATTAAAAACAAAAAGAAAGAAGTAACCTAACCATGGATGACCCAATCCATGAACCTACTACCCCCAGGCCCCTTCCTGATACCACACCCAGTTCTGACCCTACCTCGTTAATGGACAACTCTTCAGACACCTCCAATACCCCTGTACCTCTTGCTGGTGCCGGTTTCTCACCTGCTTCAGGTAACAGGGTTCCTACCGGCCCTTTTGACACGTCTGACCTTCGCTCTTCTCTGACCTTGATTCCGGCTTCTCTCTCTACGGTGCGGCAATTTTCGGATTGCCTGCCCATCACACGTCGAACCACCTCCGGTCCCACATCCAAACGACCAAGACTCTTACATGACGATTCGATGCTTCCTTCTCATTCATATCAGAAACTACCAGCACGTCACACACTCACCTTAAACGCTTTGTTTCTCACTACTCAATGGACAAAGTTTTTTACTCTAAGACCGGCTACTCCAACTACCTATCTTTCCGATCATATTATTGGATGTGGGACCACATTAGAGATGGAAGGAGGAGGAGGGTGAGCAACAATCTGGGAGACTATAGACTGTACTAAAGTAGAGGGCGAGGAGATGGAAGAGGAAATTGTCGAAGGGGCTTGGGAGAGGACAGGAGTGGAAGCGACCTGGGGGGGATGGGCAGTCAAGGAAGAAACTTGGGAGGAGACAGGGGATGAAGATATTGAACGAGGAGGAGGATGAACCTCCACACACGTTACAGAACTAGTCGGATGTGAAGAACCCGGTAATGGGGATTTTTTGCCGGACTTATGAGAAGAAGAGGGGCGGTAGGTAAAGATATCTCATTTCACAGTCTCAAGAGCGGCACTCTCATCATCACGGTCCAGAATGCTGGCCAAGCTCGCGATCTTTCTCTCCTTACGATCATAGATACTATTCCTATCACTATTGACAAACATCATTCTCTCAATTCTTGTAGTGGCACTGTCATTTTACCCCACACTATTGTCCAACAGAATTTCCAGACATGTGGTGATGGCATTCTGGAGCAGCTTGAGCTCCAAAACCTCCCTATCC